>JAXGGA010022149.1:0-15460 GCA_038373865.1 Uloborus plumipes | reverse complement strand
GTACGTATGTGTGTGACCAGTTTTTGTGGCCGCGCTAGAGCAAAAACTACTGCATGAAATCGAACAAAAATTTTTGCACACATGTACCACCATGTGAACTGGTGCACCTGACTTTTTTTAGCGAATTCCTCCCAGGGGGGTAGAGCAATCGCACGTTTTCTGCGAGTGCGTGATTGCTATATTTCAGGAAGTAACCGGCAGAATTAAACGAAAATTGGTCCATAGGTAGACCCTATTGAGTACAGGTGCTGATTCAATTCTCAAAAAGTAATGAACGAAGGTCGAACGAAAATTGGCACTCAAGTAGACGTTAAAGAGTACAAGAGCTGATTCAATTTTTGTGTCAATTGCTTAAAGGGGGGGTCGTGCAATCAAAAGTGCTTATTTTGTCATTGCATCTGCTATATCTCGAGAAATATTGCTGCGATTTGAATGAAATTTGGAATAACACTGACCCAATATGGAAGCAAGCATCGATTAAATTTTGGCACCAATCGCCCCAGTCGGAGGGTGGGGGGATTTTTGCCGTTAGTCAACAATGCTAAAAGCAAATTCATTAAAAAATCGCTTTCACGCTATTTAATTATCAAAACTTTCAATGATTTGAACTTTCTAACTGTTGCCTATTTCTTTTTACTAACAAATGAAATGTTTGCAATTAATCTAAACAAGGCTTTTGCAATGATTTCCAATTTCGCTCATTGATTCTGCATTTGCGATCAATTGGTATTACGATAATTGGGAAATTAGAGCTGTCTCCAACTATTCGGGCGATGATGAAAATGATAACACATCATAAAGGTTTAAAAGTATTTTTTCCAAAAACAGCTAAACTGTAATTTGTCTTTTTTACACAGACACCAGTGAAAAAAAATCCTCATATGATGCTGTCATAAAATGTTACGAAGTATTTATGTAGCTAAAACGTATCCCTCTACTCGTCCCGAAAAAAAAGGGAAATAATATGTATGATTAATTTAATTTACATTTCCTCTTCTCTCTAATTTTTTTTTGAATTTAATCCCTCATGCTATTGGTGCCCTTGATGCTTTAAACTTTAAGAGGAGAATTATATTAAGCTTTCAGAAACAAAGTACAGCACAAATCCTTTCCTCATTGGTTTTGATTTGAAAAACTCGCAAAAAAAAGTCTCTTCCACGATGCAACAGTCTACTAAAAAATATTTACAACTGAAACCAAACAACCGATGGTCAAAGTGTTTTCAATTTTTTTTTTCAAGAACGAAACTGTTTATCAATCGTAAAACGTCCATTTTGTGAAGTTGGACTTAGGACGCTACAAAAAGAGAGATTTTATGGACAAGGAGTAGATTTAGAAAAGAGTTGCTTTGAAACAACCGGAAAGAATTTTGTGGTCATAAATTTTTGAAACTAGATTCAGCCGAGCTGAGGCATATTTTGATGCATTTTTATAACCGCCAGATGGATTGGCTTCCTATGAAAAAGCCTTTTATATCAACGGAAAAATCGATGGAAAATTTTAGTATCGGAAATGCAGAGATTTGATATTAGATTACTTTAGAAACAAAGATATTGAAAAATAGAAAGGAAATAGTTTCAGAGAGATTTTGTTTGGAACGCGTTTTAGTCGAAGTAAATATTGATTGCAGTACTATCCAAAAAACGGAGTTTCATGAGTTTAAAAAAATTGATATGGTTTGAATGTATTTTGCTATAATTGAATGGTGAGATCTGTTGTAAAAGCTTGAAGTTTTGATCCTATCAGTAAACTGTCGTGGATTGAAACATGTTATATCCTAACATGACTTTTTTCTTCAACTGTGAAGATAAAATTACTTTTGTAATTTATTTACTACCATCTAATTTTTTGGCACTTTTGCATACTTCCACGCCTAGCAAACGGGAACCATTCCACTTAAAAAAGGGGTGATGGGTTGTGGGTGGAAACTTTCCGAAGTTTTCAATTTAAAATTTGCATTTGCTATCCTTTTGACGTATTCAGCTAAACTATGTATTTGAAATTAGCGTCGTCCTACGTTGTTTGTTACGGCTCAAAATGCTTCTTATTATTCTTCCCCTTATTGGAATCTTACCTATCACCCTTATTGTGGTAAGATCAGAGAAGACCTAACGCATGCGGAAATACTTGGAAGGTTTTACCCAAAGCAGTCCGACAAATCAGACAGTATTTCAGAGAGGCCGGCTATCTTGTCTAGTGGTCAGAGAAGTCTGCCTGCTGATGGGGTTCAGTTACGACCCGGTCATGGATGTCCTTTCTTTCTCCTCTGTCCTTGTTATTTTTTAATGTACAGGGTGCCCATAAATAACTGACGGCATAATTCATTTGTGCATAATTTAGATTCAAGATGTTTTTTAGTATTCGCAACACTTAATAGGGTTAGTTTAATTCTATGAGCAATAGTCAAACGATTAATTGAATTAAAATCAGTTTTATTCTTTGCATTATAAAGATGTATGCTAAACGCCGTTTAAATCTCGAATTGCATTCAAAAAATAAGCGAAATAGTGATTTTTTGAAAAAATAAAGTATTTAAATGTGTCAAAGAGATTAAGTGAAAGAACTTTAAAACGGTTTAAAGAAACAGGTTGGGTAGAAGTAAGGTATAGTGGTGAAAGAAAACGAAGTGTACGAATAAAAAAATTAATAAAATAGGCCAGTAAAAGAGTGCCTCTGTAGTGCATGCCGCGGCAGAGGCCTTTATAAAAAGATCGTCATCTGTGTTTATAGTTAAAAGAGCGAGAATAGAAACCATTACTTAAACATTGATAAACAATGATGTTACTTTCATTTAACATTTATTTTATCATTATAGAAAAACTTGTATTACAGTTGATTGAGCTTGGCGGGTTACCTTCTATTTCTTTTGAAAACTCGTAAATCCGCTTACTCTGTATAATGTGAGTTCGATGAGTGATGAATTTTCTTTATTAAATGCGATAAATATTTATTTTAACACAACACTAAAAACTATGTACACAAGATGAATATTAAAGAGATATGAATTAAAGAATATTAGAATACATGAAGAGATACGATGCAAACGAACAACTTAAAACTCAGAATATGGAATTCTAAAAAAAAACTAAAACCTTTTTTTAATCGTTGCCAAACGCGTGCAAGCAAAGCGCAATAATAATTAAATTAAAGGCTTAGCTGCGGCGCGTTCGACAAGAACTACCATACTCCCCCCCATTGGACGAATGTCCAAAAGTACTTCAAATAGGTAGGGGAGCAATCTTAATGATTGGTCTTTTAAACGTTCCTGAGGTAGTTTTTACCTCCACAACCCTCACAGTTCCATCATCAGCAGGAAAAGTTTCTACAATTCTGCCTAAACTCCACTTCATTGGATTTTTGAGTTCGTCTTTCAACAATACTAGTTGTCCAGTCTCTATATTTGGTTTAGATGACTTACATTTACCTCTCTGCAACTGTGTGAGATACTCGGCACTCCATCGCCTCCAGAATACTTCACGAAGAGCTTGAATCAATTTAAGTCGCGAAGTGTATGATAAAGAATTTTCAGTGAGACTTGACTCTGGTATTGATAGAAGTGATGTCCCAATTAGAAAGTGACCTGATGTTAAGGGATTAAGGTCGTTTGGATCACTACTAAGAGGAGTTATTGGTCTTGAATTCATACAGGCTTCAATCTGAGTAATTAAAGTTGATAATTCTTCATAATTAAGCACTGCTGATTTACATGTTTTGAAAAGATGTTGCTTCATTGATTTGATGTTGGACTCCCATATGCCTCCAAAATGAGGTGCACTGGGTGGAATGAAATGCCAGTTAATGAGCATTTCTGAAGCAAAGTTTTGAATGGAATCTGATTTGAGAATTTCCATTTGATTGTATAAATAATTTCTCGCACCTTTAAAATTAGTGCCATTGTCACTATATATGTCAGCAGGTTTCCCTCTTCTTGACATGCTAAAAATGATTCTGTACTTAATTCGGAAACTATTTCAAGATGAACTGCTTTTGTTGTGAAGCAAATAAACATAGCAATGTATGACTTTGTAGTAACCCTAGTTCGTTTCAGATTTGGCTTCGTTATTATCGGTCCTGCGAAATCTATACCCGTTTTGAGGAACGGTTTGGATGGAAGCACGCGATCTTTAGGCAAATCTCCCATTATTTGACTCATGAATTTCTTTTTCATTTTAAAGCATATTAGGCAGCGCCGAAGATTTCTTCGTACTTTATCTCTCCCTGATATCACCCAAAACCGCTGTCTGATGAGTGAGAGAACAATTTGGGTTCCTCCGTGAAGAGAGAGTTTGTGGTGGTAATCAATAATTAAATCCGAAAGGTGATGATTTTTAGGAATTAGCATTGGATGTTTTTGATCATTTGTTAGATTAGAATGCTTAAGTCTGCCGCCAACTCGTAAAATACCGTTTTCGTCAAGAAAAGGATTCAATGATGTTAAAGAACTTTTAGCTGGCAAACTACCCTTCGTTTGAATACTATGAATTTCGGGTTTGAATTCTAAATCTTGGACTAGCTTCACAATGCGTGTAGTAGCATCATGCAATTCTGATGTTTTAAGTGATCCAATTTTCCTATTGTCTTTGACACATTTTGCATTATGAATAAATCGAATGCAATACGCAACTACTCTTGTAAGTTTAGTCAACGAAGAGTACTTGTTAATGAAGTTCGGCTCGACCTGTACTTGATTGGAATAACTTGCTGTTTTCTCAGAAACTTCAGAGATATTTTCGTTTTCCGAAGCTGAATGATCTCGTGAAGGAGGGATAATTATTGGTGAATCTAACAGCCAGGAAGGACCTTCCCACCACAGTGAATGATTAAGAAGTTTTGAAGGCATGAGTCCTCTCGAGGCACAATCAGCAGGATTTTCCTTGCTTGCGATGTGATGCCAAGCATCTGCTATAGTATTACTATGAATTTGTGAAATTCTATTAGAAATAAATGATTTCCATTTATGAGGTTCTGAATTTATCCAGTCGAGCACAATTTCAGAATCCGTCCAAAAGAATGGCTCATCTACTTGAATAGCGAGATTTTCAACTACATTCTTGTAGAGTTGGCTTAACATTACAGTTGCACACAGCTCTAAACGTGGAAGCGTTATGGTTTTCAGAGGTGCAACTCTAGTTTTTGCAGCGATTAGACTAACCTTGACTTTCTGATCTTCAAATTCTGATCTCATGTAAAGGACGGCAGCAAAAGCTTTTTGAGAAGCATCGCAAAAACCGTGAATTTGGATGCATTTTACATCAGAATTTTGGAGGAAGACATGGCGTGGAATTTGAACCTTTTCAAGAATTGGAAGCTGTGAGGCGAAACTTGTCCATTCCTTTAGTATAGCATTTGGAAGTGGCTCATCCCATTTTGACTTGCATAGCCATAATTTTTGCATCATAATTTTAGCCAAAATTGTAGAGGGTGAAATCAAGCCAATCGGATCGTAAATTCTAGCAATGTTAGATAGTAATTGTCGCTTTGTGGTGACTTCTTGAGCTGGATTTAAATGAATTGCAAAAGTGTCCTGAGTTGGATTCCACTGAATGCCTAGGAGCTTCACTGACTGATCTTCAGTGATGTTTACAGACTGATCTGTTCCTTTCAGTTCAGGAGGTAATTTTGAAAGAACACTAGGGTCATTAGATATCCGTTTTCGAAGAGTAAATCCGCCTTTCTTCATTATAAACCCATTAACCGCCGAAACTCGAAATCATTTTTTGTTTTTGATAAAAATCATAAAAGTTGTTATTTTCAGCCCATACAATACTATTATGCTGCAAAAAGAGCAAAATTTCACTTACATTTAGAAACATAGGGTGTTGCGTTGACGCAACGTCAGCGGAAAAGGGGTACGGATGCGAATTAGTTTTATTTGATACAATTCAGCAGTTTCAATGCGTTTTAGCCAGGTAAAATTTGTATGAGCTTTGATATGGTTTTGAAACGTGCAGAGAACGTTAGAAGAAAGTGAAATTTATTGTTAAAAAATCACATAATTTTGTTTAATACATTTTAAATTTAACAAAAACTAAATTATCCAAGGTCATATATAATAAACTTCGATGCAATCGGGTAATATCACAAGCAGTGCAACGATAAACAGTTTGACAATGGCAATGGGACCGTAGTCAGCCCGATCAGGAAGGCGTCGGACTCGTAACCGGAGCTTCCCGGGTTCGATCCCAGCCGATCAAAGATCCATCGTCGTTACTAATGGTGGCTGGGCGACTTAAAATAAGGGTCATGGTCACAAAGTCCTCCAAGTGAAACGATACCTCTGACCGTACTAGATCAGGGGTTTGCTCGGCCCTTGGTCTGGTTCAAAAGAACAGAGCGCTCGGAGCTAAGTCAAACTTCCAACTTAATGGTGCTCGTAAAAACGGAAGCCGTTCTTTTTCCAACTTGAATCGGGTAGATCTGTCTCTGGCTCGAGTACCCGAGTGGTTTCAGAAACAAGAACGCAGTGGCAATACTTACACCGTAGCCTTTTGTTATTTTTAAATATTGCTGTAAAATGCCCCCGAGGTACTGGCATTGGTAAACTGAATTTGCTTAGCCGTCCTGTAGCTGAACTTTTAGTCTGTGTATATTTATAAAAGGGGGGGGGGTGCTGTAAAACAAAGTGCAACCCCTCTTCTAAAATCCAACAGTGACTTTCTATGTTTCCTTCTTCAGCCTTAAAAGTTAGCCTTGAAAGTGTCCAAGCATTTGTTTGTGCAACATCGAAAAATCACTTTTTCTCTCGGTTAATAATTCTATAATTTGAAACCCTTGACTATCGCACAAATCAACATTACCAATTTTCACGTTACATTGCTCAATGATACAAGGCTGAAGAACAGAAACCTTTTTCTTCTGAATTCTAGAGTAGCGAGAAACGTTATTTACAGGCTCAAAGTTACCGTAAGTAGAACCTCGAATCATCAGCAACAGAGTTTTTATTTATTTTTATTTTTTTTTTCAAAAATCTGTTCTAATGCTTCTTTAACTATGATATCGTGTTCTGGTCATTTCAAAACGCGGAGACGAAAAAAAAAAGCTTGCAGAGTCAAAACGCACAGAATAAAAATGAAATCGATGCTTTCGGAAAAGCAGTTGAGACAGAGAGTCTGACTACCCCTTTTCCGCTGACGATGCGCTCGCGCAACACCTGCTTTTGCTTTCCTTTCCTCCCCCACAGAATCAGTTTCTGAGTGGAATTTTTTTATAAAAGTGACCTTGACTAAGAGTATTTCACATATAAACCCAAATTTTTTTCATTTCTAACTTTTTTGATTGAAAAATAGATCACAAATTTGAGCAAAAAAAACTATGTTAGAACCACAATTTTTATTACATATAATAAAAAATGTTTGAGTCAATTGTTTTACGAAACATGTTTCTGTCGTTGTTCTTAAACCTAAAACTGAAATCGATACAAAATTTAGTTAAAGAGCGAATTTTTTATGATTTTTTATAATGACCGTTGCGTCAACGCAACACCAGCGGGTAATGGGTTAATTAAATCATTCACGAGATTTTCTGCTTCTTGAAATGAATTGGCTCCTGTTAATAGGTCATCTACATAAAAGTCCTTGTCAACAACTTTTGAAGCTCTAGGAAAATTCTTCTTTTCATCTTCAGCAAGCTTTTTAATAGTTCTTATGGCTAAATACGGTGCGCAAGCAGTTCCATAAGTCACTGTCATCAATCTATAATCTTCGATCTTTTGATCTGGATTTTCTCGCCATATGATTCTCTGAAAATCAGAATCTGAATGTGAGACTAGAATTTGCCGGAACATTTTTTCGATGTCAGCCGTAAGAGCTATGGAGTGTGTTCTGAAATTTAATAGAATATAAAATAGATCAGTTTGGAGTTTAGGTCCTGCATGCAAAACATCGTTCAGCGAGATATTTGTTGATGATTTTGCCGATGCGTCGAACACAACTCTTAATTTAGTGGTGCTGCTTTGTTCTCTAATTACTCCGTGGTGTGGCATGTAAAAACACTTGCTATCTTCTATTTTGATTTCTTCTTTTGGCACTAACTCCGTATGGTTTAAGGATATATATTCCCTCATGAAATTCTTGTACTGATTATACATGCTAGGATTTTGGATCAGTTTCCTTTCTAACGACAGAAATCGTCCAACCGCTTGATCCCTCGAATTTCCAAGATTTGGTTCTTCTTTAAATGGAAGTTTGACTTCATATCTTCCAGTGCCATCTCTACTTGTAGTTTCTGTGTAGAACGCTTCACAATTTGCGTCTTGAATACTTAACTTTTCTTTATGAGGGATAGATTCCAATTCCCAGAATTTTCGAAGAATTTCATCGGCTTCTAAGCTAGCATGGTGACACAATTTAGTATTTTCTTTACTCTCATTTGATTTGGACGTTACCCTTCCTGAGAGAATCCAACCTAGTTTTGACTGAATGGCAATAGGTGCGTCTTTTCCTCCATTTTTCTTTTTACCTTGAATTACGTCAAAGAATATATCTGCACCTAATATTATGTCTACGTTTCTGGAGATGTAGAAATCGGGATCTGCTAACTGCAAACTTCCAATGTGTGACCATTTATGATTAAAAATACGGAAATTTGGTAATTTAGTAGTAAGTTCTTTAACCACTAGAGCTTTAGTGGAAAAGTTTTCTGAATTGAAGTGTGGAGTAAAGTTTATATTTACCAAGTAATTAGACTTGCCAGCAACTTGATTACCAGTTCCTATAATTAAGTGATCAGTTGCAAATGTTTCCAAATTAAGTCTGTTACAGCACTCTTCAGTCATCAATGAGATTTGTGATCCACAATCGAGTAAAGCTCTACACAACTGCCAATGTCCTTGAGAATCCTTGATTTTGACTACTGCTGTAGATAGCAGAATATTGCTAGAATTATTCAGACCAGTTAAAGTTAGACTACTGGACTGAGAATCATTAACCTTAATCGAATCACTTGACTTTCTTGCAGAATTATCTACTGAACGGTTCGATTTGTAAGAAGAATCGTGTAAGAGTGTATGGTGTTTTTTGGAACATTCTTTACAGTGAAAAGTAACTTTACACTTCGATGTATCATGATTTGCTCTCAAACAGTTAAAGCAAAGTTTGTTCTTTTTCACAAGATTCCAACGTTCTTGAATGCTCAAATTTTTGAATTCTGAACATTTGAATAACGCATGATCAAAATTACACAGTGAGCAATTTCGATTATTTTCATTTGCTACGGAATTGTAGCTTACCGACTTTTTAGGTTTAACGAGTTCCTCTTTAGGGCAGCTCTCCTTGCAGGCTTTCATGCTTCTTGCATGTTTTTCTAAAAAATCAATGAACTTCTTATAAGATGGCATTTCTTCATCTTCTAAGGTCAGTTCCCACTGTTTGCGAATATTATCATCTAGTCGTTTTTCAAGAAACTGAATGATGATTAATTCAGACAGTTTATCCAACTCGAATCCTAACGTGTTTAAATTTCGAATGGCTTCATTGCAACTGTCTAAAATGTCACGAAGAGCCTTAGATGACATTGATTTAACAGGCTTGATGTTGAATATTTTTGCACATAATGCATAAGATAATTCTCTTTTATTGTCGTAACGACTGATAAGCGTTTCCCACGCTTGAGAATAATTAGAATCTGTGATTGGGAATCCCTTTATGAGTCGAGCAGCTTCTTCTGTGACTGATGCATTCAAATATTGTAGTTTTTGTAGATCAGTTAAATTAGAATTGTCATGAATAGTCGAAATGAAAATTTGTTTAAAGCTGATCCAATTGCTAATATTTCCGTTAAATGTTGGAAGGTCAAATTTAGGCAAATTTATTGTTGTGTTTGTTTGAGAATGTCCATATTGAGTTGGTGCTGTTAATCTATTATCTTTCTCAACGTCATATTTAAATTTGTGAATTCTGTTTTCAATTTCGAATAAAAGATTGTGAATTTTATCTGAATAATCCTGACTAGTTTCAATTTCAATTCCGAATTCGTCTATATCTTCAATTAAATTTTCAATTTCTATATCAGCAGCTTGAATTTGGTTAAGTTTATTGCTCAGTTGTAGTTTGAATGTATTTAAATCTGAATGTGTAATATTTTCATCTTTTAAATTCTCAGTAATTTTACTCAATAGTTTAGTTGTGACTGCACGAATAGTCGATCTTTTCTTTTTAGCCTTTTCGTACGTAGATGCAACTTTAGAAGTCATGGTTTTACATAAAGTGCACAAAAATATTATAGAATAGAATGTCTCTGTATATTATGCAATAAATAAAGAATAGAATAATTTGAATACTTGTTCTGTTGTAGAATATAATCTTGAGTATAGAATATATAATCTAATATTTGTAAACCAGGAAAATGAATATGAATTATTTCAATGGAATAAAAGTCTCAGTTTGTTATTTATAGCTCAAATGATATCGAATAATAACAGTCATGAATGATATGCATAATAATAAGAATCAAGTGTTCGGTAAATAAATTATACAAAGTTCTACGTTTTCATTTTTCAAAGCAAGAGATTTCAAAATATCGTACCTTTAGAATAAGATTCGATGATTCACAAATATAACATCAAAACCTCACTGGTGGCTCCAAAATGATTGAGCTTGGCGGGTTACCTTCTATTTCTTTTGAAAACTCGTAAATCCGCTTACTCTGTATAATGTGAGTTCGATGAGTGATGAATTTTCTTTATTAAATGCGATAAATATTTATTTTAACACAACACTAAAAACTATGTACACAAGATGAATATTAAAGAGATATGAATTAAAGAATATTAGAATACATGAAGAGATACGATGCAAACGAACAACTTAAAACTCAGAATATGGAATTCTAAAAAAAAACTAAAACCTTTTTTTAATCGTTGCCAAACGCGTGCAAGCAAAGCGCAATAATAATTAAATTAAAGGCTTAGCTGCGGCGCGTTCGACAAGAACTACCAACAGTTATAACTTATTTTTGAACTGTCAGTTATTTGTGGGCACCCTGTAAATGTGTTATTATGAATGGTTGCTATCCAATAAACAGGCTCTTCTGGCATCTACGTCTGAGATAAATCGGACATCCACTTTAATGGACGCTGTACATTTTCGGCCTTATATAGGATAGCGTTGATACTCGGGCTGGAATTACACAGTTGTTTAAAAACCAACCAACCCCCCCTAAAAAACACAATAAAAGACTTAAACTGTCTCTCTATATCCTGTGAAAAACGAGCAAAACTCAAGCGTTTCCCATCTTTTAAGAACAAAGTCCCCTTACAGTTTTAATAGGTGGGGTGAAAAATTTTGCATTATATATTTCTTTTGTTATTTTTAGAATTTCTGAAGTTACTTTCTCTGTCCCGGCTAATTTCGCTTTGTCATGACCATGATTTTAGGCTTCTGCTGTGTATATTAATTTCAACATATATAGGAACGTTCTTTCTATTTCTTTATTTTCTGTAAAATGCCAGTTACTCTCTGCAATACTATTACCTTGAAATTAGAACTATTCTTTCACAAGTGCGAAAATATTGCATATAAAGACGCCCGATTAAGCTTATCTCTTTAAATTCAGACATTTGTACCATAGAAACACGTTTTATATTTTCAGTACCACCGTTTTATAATTAAAATATCTATTTCCACTTTTGGGGACGGTCTACCTATGGAACTCTGGCAACCTGAGACTCATCTGCTTTATTTTGTTCAGTAGCGGACGTATCTCATAAGACAATGTCTGTTACTGAGCCAAAAAATATCTCTTCAATATTGCTTACGGAAATTTTCAAAATTAAGTTAAATCACATAAAAGTAGAGTCCATATTCCTCAGGAAATTCATAAAATGAGACAAATTTTTATTGGGGACTTACTGTAGGATATTTGGGGACTAATTGTAGGATATTTCTTATAACAATGGATCTTTTTATAAAAGTTTAAGTGACTGCTAGTATTTTCAGGGGTCTCCTGCTGAGTGGTCACAGAAGGTCATTGTGATCTCAAAGAAATTCCTTCCAAGCAAAATTTTGTATGATGATTCGGAAAATTTGGGGGACTTAGTTGCAGTTTTTAAATACCCAAATTTTCCTTATCATTAGCTGTACTTGAGTGTGAATGCATACATTTCATCATTGGGCAAAACTTGTTGTTCCATTCTTCAATTAGGAGTTTGTACCTGAAATTTTAAGTTCAGAGCGCCAACGAGTATAATAAAACCGTAAAGAGATGATACTTGTTAAACAAATGAGAAAACGAGTTCATTCCTTAAAATAGGTAGAGAAGGAATCAATTGACGTGTATCATGTTTATGTGTTTAGCGATATTTTAGCGATATGACATTCTTTATAAGAGATGAAATAATTCTTTGACCATACGAGGCCGAAAAAGATAAGAGGCAACATTTATAGCAAGCCATTGTAAATTTATCGCCTGCAACATTTCTTTTACTACACTGTAATTTATTACAATATAAATTGCAGTATAATGAGATAATTTAATTTTTAATTTATCGTTTGCTGGTTGAAGTTTGTTGAAGTTTATTGTTTTATTATTATTACGAAGATTAACGTAAAGAATATTTTAGAATATATTCCTGTCCTATAAGACATCTGCCTCGACATCACAAAGTTAGAATATTATATCTCTTTGGTTAATTTCTCAAACTGGGTGAAGTATTCAAGCTATTCTGGAACCAATAACACATTTGCGATGTTCTGTTCCTCAGTTTTCCTCTACTTATCACCCCTTCATAAAATTGAACAATTCTGAGAAAAGGAGATGTCAAGTGCCATCTCTACAAAGCTAGACTTTAATTTCCAGTTTTTTCAATTTTTTGCGCTTTAATTTTTTCAATTATTCTTTTAACTTTCGGTGTATTTTAACTGTATAATTTTTAGCTTTCTTCTCATCTCTACTAATAATAAAGCTGAAGGTGGTTCTGTCTGTCCTTCTTTCTTTCTGTCTGTCTGTCTGTTACGCGCGTAGCGCCAAAACCGTTCGGTCGATTTTCATGCCACTTGGCACAAAATTAGTTTGTAGCATGTAGTTTTGCACCTCGAAGCGATTTTTCGAACTTTCCATTTCGTTCTTTTTCTATTCGAATTCTTAGAGGAAATTCGATAAAATAGGGAAGAAATATTCCATACACATTTTCAAGTCTTATGTCATTCGAAAGCTTGAAATTTTCTGCACAAAATGACGTTTTTTCGAAGTTTCTACGATCATCAGGAGAGCTGTAACAATTGTTTTTAGAATCCCGAAATTCAAGGCTTACCTTCAGTAAAGCAAGCCAAACGATTCTAAAATGGCTTTGCTCGCGAATAAAATTTGTTTGAAAATAGAGATGAAATGAATTATTTTATCAACGGAAATCAACTTTTCATGTTGTTACCATGGTTACGTTTTTATTTCGTTCTTTTTCCCTTAATAATTTAAAAAATGTATTTGTTTTTGTAACAATCCAAACTCCAAGCCCTATTAAAATTAGTCAAATGAAATATTAAAAACCGTGATAAGATGGCACCTGTCAATCAAATGAGAAATCGAGTCCTTTCCTTAAAATACAGGATACCATTCTAAATTTATCGTCTGCAAAACATATTTTACTTCATTATTAATTTATTTCAATATAAATTGCAGCAAATGGCTTGAGTGAACGAATTTAGCTTTTAATTTATCGTTTGCTGGTTGATCTTTGTCGATGTTTATTGTTTTTATTATCATTGTGAAGAATAATGCACGAAATTTCTATGACTAATACTTAAAATTTTTAGGATCAGTTGAGTTTAAAAGAAAAAATTGCTCCAAATATACTTTTGCAATGTGATTATTTATTGTTGGACTGTAATTTGCAGCAATAATTGCATTTAATAAATAATGAAAGACAATATTAAAAATTAATTTTTTGGCGACTTTTTTACAATTTGGCATTCAATTCTATTTCAGTATATTTACTTCTATCTTATTGCGATATTGCAACGTTCTTTCTAAAGTATGTCATTTCGGAAAATGTATTATTTTGTTTTTGAAGTTAGGAAAGAAAACTTTCTTCTTCTTTTAAACTTTGGTAAGATTTCTGTTGGTTTCTGTGAGCAACAAAATTTTTCTTATTTTTTCTTTTGGCTTATTTTTGTGCACCTATCTTTGGGGTTGCATTCGAATGTCCCCAAGGGGGTGATTTACCCCTTTTATGGGGTAATCAGGGCTTTCAATGCAGACCAAAGTGATATGAATTGGCGCGACCACTTGGCGATATCTCGCCAAGCTTTTGGTCACCAAGTGTTTGACGCCAATTTGGCGACATATCGCCAAGTTGGCAATAAATTTAGCGAAAAAAAAATTTTTTTTGGGTTCAATTTGGCGCTATTGGCGATATTTTGCGAAAAATCTACTGAATGATGTTAAAATCGGCGATATTTAGAGGATTAATCATTGTAAAACATTTTTTTGCATTGTTTCGTGGCAAACTAGGGATGCAAATGTTTGAATTGTTATCTTACTCACTTCAAGCACTATTTTAGCACTTAAGGCATCTACTAAGAAATTTACACGTAAAAGGAAGTAGTGTAGGGTCCATACCAAATTTTTATATCATACTTTGAAGGAATTATAGTTGAATTATAACTAAAATAGAGTATTTTTTTCTGCTATATCATTTTTTTACAAATGAACTTTTAATTTTATACCACGGGCAAAGCCGTGCGGGTACCGCTAGTGATTAAAATAAAACTCAAACAGCTCGGTTTCATACAGCATATTTATTCAGTTGCACTGAGATTTTTTTTTTTTTTTTTTTCAGTAAAAGCAGTCATTGATATACTTTCGAGAATTAAGCAGTGTTCAATGCTCGTAACTGAGAAAATCTCAGCGTAGGAAATAAAACGGCCATTGCAAATTGCCCGACATTAGTTACTTTATTTCTGCGAATAGTCTTCTGTTTTTAGGACTTCCCTAATCTTTCAAGAGGAAGGGCTTCGGCTCGGAAAGAAATGAATATCTTCGGAGCAGAAACGTTTTTCCGATTTATGAGCCATAAATCGAGAGGGCTATTATCCAACGAAATAAATTTAGAGTTTTTTTGAAATGGAGGAGCTCGTTAGAGAAGTCAGAAAGCTCTACCAGAAGGAACATTCCATGCTTTATATGTTTCAAGTTTTCGGAATTTTTCGAAGTTAAGAAGAAAACGGGAATGACAATAGGATTATTGATGTTAAGGAACGAGGAATACATAAAAAATAACTTATATCAATCCTAAGCTCCAAATAAATACATACTGTGTAATTTGTAATGTTTTTACTGTTAAAAGAAGATACAAAAAACTGGTTTTATTATTTTTTTTTAATTTGTCTAAATTTTAAGTCAAACTTTAATGAATTAACCCTGAAAATTGAATTTATTTTTATATCTAAACACTTTTGATGTTAAATTTGACTAATGCATAATAACGAACTATTTTCTTGGAGGAAATTCGGGAAAGCGTTTTCAGACC
>JAXGGA010022148.1:0-15461 GCA_038373865.1 Uloborus plumipes | reverse complement strand
AATTTACTTGTTATATTTCTATTATCATTTACTTAATACAGTATTTAAACAAAATATAAGTAATGCTGCAATTATCATGCATCATTAAACAAACCATAATCCTTAAAAAGACTACAGAAAATTATGAAACATACTCACATCAATGTAAAGAATGTTATATTACTAGTGCTATAGTTGGGGGACAAAAATATGTCGTAGTCACTTTGTGATATGAGGAACTCACCAAAGAAAACGATGGTTTGGAATCAATTACATTACATTTGCAGTATTTTTAACTATAAAAAACCAAATATTTCAGGTGAAAACGTAATTCTGCCCCACCCACACTTATAGAACCTCGAACAACCTATTGTCATTATCTTTATTTATTTATTTATTATTATTTTGAATGAGTATCTTTTTACTGAAAAAGAGTAAAAATATCTTTGAACTGGTCAAATTTTTCCTCATATCCCTATGTGCCAACTAGACCAACAGTTGTGAATCCTTGTTAAAGATTTTTAGTTTTATTTTTCATCTCTTTTTTTTTTCAAATCATGCTGTGTTTATTTTATCTTGTGATGTTTTTGGCATCAACTTCGAAGAATGCATTGAGAGTTGATGTCATATTGTGTTTGGTAGGAGTAGGGTGGTTTTAAGCTCATTTAGTTATACATTATCGCATTCCTCCACATTTATCATATACTAGCAGAACCCGGCAGACGTTGTTCTGCCTAGAACCGCTATATAGACAGGCCGACGCGTCAAGCTTAAGTTCGACCACTTTGGATCTAATTCATTTACTTTTACTTTCAATATTTCCTTGTTGCGGAGTAGGGTTACCAGAAAAACGTTTTGGCACATTGCTAAGCTTTGCCAAATCCACGTGACGCTAATAATTTCTCACAGTGAAAAATTACCAAAACGCGATTACTGGCCTGAGAAGATAACCACTCAAACACGCGCTAGATCCAAAGTGGTGAAACTTAATCTTGATGCGCCGGCTCGTCTATATAGGGGCCTTAGTTCTGCCTAGATGTATATTTCGTGTCCACATGGTGTTTTGGATGTAAAAATCTATAAAGCTTTGTTGAAAATAGGCATGAAAGATTTTAAAAATTCTAAATCAAGCAAAGTTGAAATTACGCACTGAACAATCTACAAATAGGCCATCAATTATTTTTAAAAAATTAAAAAATACTGAACAATGAAAAACTTTACACGTAATTTGAATTTGATAGGAATTACACATCAAGACGAAGAAGCTCTCCACAAATCGTGAAAAGATATCGTCGTTTTGAAAATAAAATGTTGGGACACATAAAATGTATAATGTGACTGGACCACGAATAGCTCTTTTAAATTAATTAAAAAAGAGAGAGAGAGAGAGCAGTGAATAGTAATAAAATGAAATTGACATATTTACAATAAAATGTGACTGGACCACAAATAGCTACTTTAAAGTTATAAAAAAAACACGGTGAATAAAAATAAAGAGAAATGTATACATTTACAATTACGTTGCAAAAATGCACTGGACAATCCAAAAGGTAGACCATCAATCGCTCTTCTAAATTCAAAAAAAAAAAAACGGTGAACAATAACAATGAGAAATTTACACATTTACAATTACGTTCTAAAAATGCACTGGACATTCCAAAAAAGTAGACCATCAATTGCTCCTTCAAAAAAAAGAAAAAAAAAAAAAACACGGTGAACAGAAATAAAGAGAAATATACATATTTACAAAAGTAGACCATCAATTGTTCCTTTAAATTAAAAAAAAAAAAAAAAAAACGCTGAACAACAATAAAGAAAAATGTACATATGTACAATTATATTGTAAAAATAAAAATTGTTCTGATCAATCCAAAAAAGTAGACTATCAATTGCTCCCTTAACCCTCTCGGCACCCTGGACCTCATATGAGGCTCCTACTTTTGAACTCAATTTTGGAAGAAGTAAACACTTAAAATGATTTTTTTTCACTTAGGAGCCTCATATGTGATCTACATGAATAGGTGGAGTCACTGACGGAAAAAAAAATCATTTTAAGTGTTTACTTCTTTCAAAATTGAGTTCAAAAGTAGGAGCCTCATATGAGGTCCAGGGTGCCGAGAGGGTTAAGTTCAAAAAAAAAAAAAGCATAGTGAACAAAAAAAAAAAAAAAAAAATACAGATGTACAGTGACGTTGTAAAAATGCACTGATCAATTCAAAAAAGTAGACGTCAACTGCTCCCTTAAATTTTAAAAAAAAGAAAAAACGGTGTACAATAATAAAGAAAAATTTACATATGAACAATTATGCTGTAAAAATGCACTGATCAATTACTTTTTGGCAATCTGAAATCAATTTGAATATTATATTTGGCGCTAAATGTACACCATTCTGTAAGGCGTTAAAATAATTTCCAACATTGCGGTATATCGTAGCAAATAGTATGGACATGAAAACGAACTATTGATTGGATGTTTGGCGAGAAAATATAGTAACATACTTTGATTGAAAACAGCAATAGGTATAAAGAACAAAATAGTGTTCGTCTGGAAAATAATGCATGACATCTAAGCCTCTACAAATCTAAAAGAGTTCCGAAATATGAAACTGAATCTCATTTGTTTTTAAAAAAAGATTAATCTGTTAATCAAATATCGTTTTTATCCTTTATACTTGAGATAGTTATTGAGAAAACTTCCATTATTGTGGGATCTTGGCGCGATTTAAAAGATCGCCAAATTTACGGTAGCAAGCAATTCCAACTATCTGTCAGAGAGTTAAGTTGATACACTAAATACTCGATTGGATTGATGAAAGCCTTAAAAAATGGAGTTTTAAATTGAAATTACAAAGACAGAATCAGGTCTAAAATTGAAATAAAAAAATAACTACCCATCGGATTTTGTTGAAACTGGTCTCTAAACCTTCCCAGTACCAAAAGAAACAAACTGGAAGTTTCTGCCAAATCTCCCGGGTAGTTTCTGAGATCTTAGGGAACACACACACACACACATTTACCAACATTCATTTTTATATATATAGATGGTAAAAATGACGTACGCGAAGGCTGTTCTGTATTGATTTCATAAGTAGAGTTTTTAACTTATAGATATAACAGTGGTGCCCAATCTACAGCCCATGGGCCACATCCGGCCTGCAAAGCTGATCCATGTGGCCTGTTTGTTAAATTCAGTGTTAAAAATCAAAAAGCGTCGGAAGAAAATGTCATGAATTTGGAGCAAAATAATTCATAAATTGGTTTCTAAAAATTACGCATTTTATAAAAATAAGCATCAAGTAATGACAACAATCCTATTGGTGTATAATTTTATTTTATGTTCCATAGTTTCTCATGTTATTTAGAAAGTAAAAAATTTTGAAATTTTATATGTGCTTTGGCCCGTGAGAATGAATTTAATATGAGGCGTGGCCCTAAAAAAGATAAAGGTGGGGCACCATTGTATGACTAATGTAATTTCAAATGATTGTATTAAACTAGTATTTTTCTGTTGTGTAAGATAGGGGTGCACAACCTTTTTCAGTGAAGGGCCACACACGTAACAAGAGCTCTACTGGAGGGCCGCATGAAAAATTCATCATTTGGAACATTCGTGAAGGGTAATCCCCCCCCCCCCAGGCTTTTAAAGCTTGTCATGTATTTTTTTACATTTTTCATGTAATTTGCATTGAGTATTAATTTGTATTGAGTTTTCCTTTGCCCCCTGGAAAATTTAAAAAATGAAGGAATTGGCAACATGCATTTTTTTTATTTACAACACATATTTCGAGCTCGTGTACTTGGTCACACAGGACCCGTTTATGAACTCACGTCCAATATGACAGATAGTACAAGATCGAAACATAGTACAGGACAGAGTTTACACTCACGGAGAATGAAGTTACAACCAGAGCGAGGACGGGAATCAAACCCGCCGTCCTGGGCTTGCTAAAGTGACGCGCAGACATACAGCGCCGCCAGGACCCCATCAGCATGCATTACCAATACTTTGCTGATGTTAATAAATATAAGAAAAATGTTTAATTGAAATATTAAATCTTTATTTTAAATGACTCCTTGGGAAAAAATAACTTAACAAAACACAAAACTACAAAATATTGCATGTACATGATTCAGAGTAAAAAGGTAAGCCTTTCTCAGGGAAGAAAATGTATTAAACTTCTGATGCTCAGTAGCCTTTCTTATGTCAACCGTCAGAAGCTGGAAAAAGGAGTTGCATGTATGCAATATTTTTGCAATTCTGGGCTTTAATAATGTTGAACTTTATCACTTATTAAAATTAAACATTTTTTTCAGCAATGCAAAATCTATATGTAATTCTAGGAAAATAAAATCCAAAAAAGTACTCTTGACAAAACTGCATACAATTCAAAAGCAACTAGGCCACAAATACACAGACAAAATTCTACCATTAACTGGATAGTATATGAATCACATACAAAATGATGAGTTAACAAAATAGCAGCCCTGATATCAAAAATTACAAACATTATACAACAAAAAATTTAGGGAAATGCCATGAAATCAAAATTAGCAATTAGATGGCTGAGACTGAAATTTATCTACCAATATTGAAAACGGGTTCATTGTTGATAGTTGAAATTCTCAACAGGTTTGCATTTTCCTTAATATTGGATAATCCTGGAGGTAAAGATTTTCAGAACTCTAAAAGCCCCAATTATTAAAAACTTAATTTGCATATTTCAGAGGTCAGCAAGGCAACTAACTCCATCTCTTTTAAGAGCTTCCTGTGCAAAAACTCCAAATAATACATCTTTTAGATCGATAAATATCCATTTGCCACAAAGTGAGTACAAAAATTAAAAAAAGGGTGGTTAAAAAAATTTTTCCTATTTATTTTGAAAAATACGTTTGTATTTATGTTCAATATGATTTGTAAGGAGCACTTCTGCGAAAATAAGAAAAAATATCGTGACCTGAAAGCCGATGCTAAAAGATTGCTGAAAAATTACAGGTAGACCATAAAATTATGCTTTATACGTGGCATCCAAAAAACGCATAAAAATATGCCAAAATTGCAATTCATTTCACACATAATAGTCAAGCAAGTAGGACTTTTAATATTCAAGTTGGAAGCATAGGCCTTGAGCTATGAAATATGTAACTTTTTTCAGAATGATGTATTTTCTTTTTTTTTTCCATTTTTTTGGTCGTTGTTGTTGCTGTTACAACTATTAGGCTTGCTGAATCAGTGCCTAATAAGCTATAAAGGTCTGCTGTCCACTAGTTTGTAGTTGAAAATTGAAATTTTCACATCTGGACAATTCCATGGTGTCGGACGTAAAAAATGAAGAAATATTTTTTAGTTTTAGTTCCATTTATCAAATATAAACTGAATAGAAATAATTAAGTTGGTATTCAAAATACTCGCTACATCATAATGAATAAAAAATCATGTTGGTTTTTTAAAATAGATCTCTTAAATAGAAATTAAGAAGATTTAAAGAGTTGGTGTCGGACGTAAACGCACAAATAGTGAAATTGGAGATTCACTTAAAATTTACTGAAACTCTGCGAATTGGCTTACCTTTTAATTTCAAAAACAGCTAAGATCGATAGTATACTTATGATTAAAACATATTTTACAATTTTTTAATGACATTGTTTTGAATAAAATGAACTTGGAACTACTTTTACCTTGGTGTCGGACGTAAATTTGTGGTGTCGGACGTAAACTCTTCGAATTGGACCTAAACCGTTGCTCTTAAATGCAATGATAAAATGCAAATACAGTTTTAAATAAGAAAATTAGCTTAAATTTTATTCCTAGGTCACACACATTATTTTTTAACATTTAAAAGGGTTCATCAAATTTAAACTGCCCCCTTTTTCCTGTTGGGATCGGAGGACGAATACGTTTATAATGTCCCGTAATTTGTAAAATATTTTGTCCTCAGTTCTTGGCCATTTAAAATAACCTTTAGAACTATGCATAACTGATACTACAATGTAATTTTTTTGGTGATACATCCAAGACAAATCATGGCATCATGCGTTACCACAACCCAGTCATTGATGTTTACTGTATCAAGCTCTGCAGATTCTTGGATCCCGGAATTATCAGATTCTTAATTTGTTATCACGTTGTTCTTAATTTGTTATCACGTGATATGTCACCAATTTGAACTTAATTGTGTCCAACTGATTTGGCAAAATGAGCTGATTTGATGTTTGAAATATGGAAAACAGCTTTCCAGTGCTGATGCAAATGCTTTGTATCTATGTGTATATCTTTTGCTGGAATATACTTTATGTGCATATTTGGATTTAAAAGTGCTGAAACTTGAGAAAATTGCTCCGCTTTTGTCACCGTCATTTTTCCTGCTTTAACTCGGCACCAAACAATTTTTTTCACAGTGCCTCCTATGGCATCAACCAGCAAATATGAATATTAATCAGTACACTGATAAAAAATGTAAGCATCCACTTGTACAAATCCAACTATGAAATCCATGTGTTCTGACTCTTTGCGAAACAGAATACAGGTTGTGTTGTGATGATCTAGCCTTTAAAACTTTAGATGAATACTTAAGAGTTGGGTTGCTGTTCTTTTCAAAGCAATAATATGTATATGCACTTTTTATTAATTCAAGAGTTCCCAGAACAACTCAGATGCATTGTAAGTGTCTTAAGATAAATGTCTCATGAGGAGAAAAAAAACTTTTAAAGTATTATTCTGAAGCAAAATTGACTATTTAATAAGTAAATTTAAAGTCTATGTATGCACAGTAAAGTCAAAATTATTATTTTTTTAATCATACTTCACTTTAACTTCGTAATTAAAGGCAAAATATGGAGAATCACAGTTGTAAACAAGTGTTATATAAGGAATGTAACAGTGTCGGACGTAAACGGTGTTGGACGTAAAAAAATTCTTTACGTCCGACACCTAGATTTTAATTTAAAATATTTACTTGTCACAAAATGTTAATAGGTTACATCAATGAGACCAAAGGTCTTACTTTGTATACAAAGTTAGATGTATGTAGCTTTAAAATTATTGGCCCAGCATAATTAATCGTACATTTTGGTGTCGGACGTAAAACACTTAATGTGCCCCATGAGAATTCTGTCACAAATCAAAATGAATTATATTCTCACACATTTTTGCAACATCACCTATTGTACATTGAATATGTAAATAGTTATTCGTCTTAATTCATAATTTTAGTATGTATATTTTGGAAAAAACAGAGCTTCTTTGAGAGTTGTCAAATGTAGTTTGAAAACGCTCTGGATGTTGACCTTAGTTTGACCTCTTGTAACTTAGTTAAAACTTAAGTTATCAAAATTTAGACATGAATTTCAAAATATACAACTCTTTACCTTTAAAATGGTACCTTGTTTGTTTAGAAATATTAATTTTGAAAATTTGACCATCTGGTTGACCTTATCGTGGAATTGCCCATCTATTATTTTTCCCTACAAAGTCCTGAAATCTCTCTTTAAACGAATTTCAGAGGATTTTTATTTGGTGTGATTTAAAATCTTGTTAAGAAAATCTTTTAGTTCTTTCTTCCCCCAATGAATTTTAAAAATAAAAATTCTGAAAAAAGAATTTTTTTACATTTTTCAACAAAAAAAATTAAATTTTCAACCTAAACTCTGCTAAGTGAATGCTTGTTTCAATACTACACTGCAACATTTCTTGACAAAAACATCGTGACGTTAGCATATGAAAAACGAACTAGGTAAAACGTCACAGCCTATTTGGCAAATTAGAGGAAATCACCGACTGCTTGTGAGCTTTTATTGGCTCCACCCGTAGTGACGTTCAGTGTCAAGTTAAGTTGCTGTCTAGTATAATGCTCTTACGTAAATAAATAAATATGTATATTTAACCTCGTACAAATGACTCTAGATATCGATGTGTTATTCATTTTGAGGGGTAATCAATAACTTTTATATAGTATGATGAGATAATCCCAGTTATGACCAGGGGTGCAGAATATGTCCGATCCGGCGATCCTAGATCGGTGGAAATTTTGGTCTTTTGGGGAAATTTTTTACGAAAAATAAAAAGTGAATCGGGGAAACCTCTTTTCCAAATTATAATTATTTCTTCTTTTTAAATGTCAAAAAAATGGTTCCTGTCAAAAAACAGACTTAAAAATATACAAAACATCTAAAGTCATAGACAACATTCGCAAAGACAGTGGAAGATTGCCTTTTTTCAATTGATAAAGGAAAATTTAACATTTTTAGTTAGCCCATCAATGCGTAGTGTCCCTTTTTAGGGACGGTCCAAAAAATGTCTGAATTTACCAAAAATGAGCGTTTCAACCAAATAATAGTGTTCAATTATTACTTTGGTATTGTTTCAATTCATTATTAACAGATTTAAGCACATAACCATTGTAAAGTGTGTTCCGTAGCCGTGTAACCAGTATACAAAGTATCTTTGGAAAAAAATGTCAGGCATTAATGGGTTAATGTGCTTTTATTGATAAGTAATAAGTATTATGCATATAACTTAGCTTGCGGAGAAACAATTTGTAATATATTTTACTGTGGAATGTCTGCAGTGATGCGAAAATCATTTTATCTAAACTTATAAGCTTATATATATCGTTAAATTTTGGGGAAATTCTCACGGATTGGGGGAACTGTTGGATGGGAAAACATTTTCTGCACCCCTGGTTATGGCTAGCTTATTTTTTAATATTGTTTTGAATATTTTGCATTGCAGTGGTGCAATAATATTGTTTGATAATTTCATAAAAATTTTTCTATCAATATAGCTATGGATGTGAGTAAAAAAGGCTTTTTGGATGACACTACTTTGTCTAAAACACCTGGATCTCCTTTAAAGTCTTCTACTGTTGCAAAAGAAAATAATAAAAGGTATGGAGTTCATATATAGAAATTGTCATAAACTGAAGTAGTTTTTTGAATAGTGAAGCACTAAACTATTGAAACAAAAGAAAAAAGCAAAAATTTTTGCATTGCAATAAAGTACTGTGTTGAAGAAATCACACAATAAAATAGCTCTGAGAACACCTTATATGCTCACATCCAACATTTTACCCTTATTCCAATGTCATTTGTTCATTATGATTAAATTAAAGGGAATTGATAAAGAGTTAATAATTTTTTTTCAAGTATTGGGAAATAGACTTTTAAAAATTTTTTAATGAATTTCCTTCATTTATAAGGGAAAAAATTTTCTTTAGTTGAATGTGGAGCAAAGTGAAATAGCAGGGCAAAGTGAAAGGACAAAATATTTTCAGTTTGCAGCGCCACCTATTTAGCAATATTTCAACAAAGTCCCTAGACATACAGTCTATTCCTGTCAACAAATAGATAGATCTAAAGATCAACGAAAAAAATTATACTGTAATTTCGCATGTATAGTCCGCAAACACGATTTTATATATAAATTTCGAAAATCGTCAGATAGTCCACACCACCGGATAGTCCGCAGATAGTTCGAATGGAATTATACTTAACGTGAATAACAAAAATGTCTAATTTGTTTGCTATTTTAAATCATTTAAAAATGATGAAGTACAAGAAATATTGGATCGCTTAAAAAAAAGACTAAAGTAAGAACTTTAAATAATATGCACACAAGCCATCCCGTCACAGATGAATTGAATCGTCAATCAAAACAAAACCTCTTTTTCCGCGCAAAGGACAGCCTCCGCGCATTTCAGACATGTGCAGAGGGGTCCTGCGTGTAGAGAATATGATAAAGAAATAATTCATATTCCTTATTGCGCAGTGGTAGTTGCAGATGGTCATGTTTCTGAAGTCACGAAACAGGAATAATTAATGGCCAATGCTAAATAGCCAGAGAATGCGCCAAGAGACTATGAACTCTAAACTCCACTGGCGTTCGGTAAGGGACGTCACTCATTGGCAGAGAAGCATTGGAGAGAGGGTGATTTATTGCCAAGAATGGTAATCGCCAAGATCAAAGCTAAAATCTAAAATGTGTCAGCGCATCTGGACATCTCTCGCTAAAAGAATGGTTTTGAAACCCATAGTGATTACTGCATAGAAGGCAAAGAACATGTTATAATTTTAGTCACTCCCCCCCCCCCCACATGAAAATATTAATGCAAATCAGCATAGATCTCAGGGACGATAAAATTGAAGGTGAAAAAAGCGGAAATCCGCGGAAAAGTAGCGTGTATGATAATTGTTCATCGACAGTTCACGACAACGTGATTTTTTCATTTCAACGATTTTAACCCGTGAAAAACCAGCGTATTATCCATTTTTGGATAGTCTGCAGCTTAAAACTTTTGTATTTTAAACACAGATAGTCCGCAGACTATACGTGCAAAATTGCGGTACTAGTCCTTTTCAAGATTTGATACATTTATTGTAATACAGGATTCGTACGGGTCCTTGAAAGTCCTTATTTTTTTTATTTAGCCTTAAAAGTGCTTAAAAGTCCTTATTTTAATGTCCCAAGTACTTGAAAGTCCTTATTTTTACTCTGCCCTTATTTCAAAAAATCAGATTGCCGTTTTTCGATTAGAGCGATTTCTACACTGCAGGGTTGTAAGTGCGATATTTCCGCTTCGGTCGCATTTCGTTCCGGGAACTCTATTCAGAATTAAGAAGGGACGAGGGGGGGACAGCTCCGCTCCTGTTCTAGGAATCCATATCCATCGATGCAGGTGCCAAATCAGGGACACAATTGGTCCAATTTAAGCAACTGATAAGAAACTGAACTACGTTAGCCGAACGCTTACGGCTTCCCCCTAAGTGGAAGACCGAGAAGTGGTCTAAGGAGTAAACACGCTTCCTGCTTGTTAGGGGAGTCGAAGAGATCGTTACATCCCCCAAACATTTAAATTTAGCAGAGTGTTTGAGATGCTAAATTGATGACAAACTTTAAATAACAAATAACATTTATTAAAATAACCAACAACTGTAAATAATAAAAACAAAGATAATTACAAAACCAACTTATCACTTTCTGAGAAACTAAATCCTTTCATTACCAGCCTGCATTATTCTACCCATATTAATGCCTGTTCAAGGCTAAGTGTAATTACTACCGGGGGAAACATGCCATCAGGCCAAAAGGACCGCGAGCCAAAAGCCTAAGGCCCCTCTCTTACTTGAGAGCCTAGCGATGAAATGAATAAACCAGCCTCGATCTGAGTCCTGACATCGCTTATATATTCCCGATATTTGCATACACATCCTATCGGTAGCGATCCAGGCAGCCAATCACAAACGACACGTGCCTTACGAAGCTTCTCGAACTTTCGATTTGTTGACGTCAGAGGCATGACGTTCCAGAGCGTGACGTCACACTTCCGGGTACGATTTCCGGAACAGCAATGTTTACTCTCTATTAGTCTGAAACATGACACGGCCGTTCGGCTGAAGGAAAACGTAAGTAGAAACATGAATATGCATTAAGGCTCGACCGATGGCATTTTTTGGCCGATGGGCCGATGCCGATTGTTGGCCGATTATTCAAAGTTGGCCGATGGCCGATGGCCGATTTTTTTACTCTTCCATCGGCCGATGGCCGATGCCGATGGCCGATGGTTAAAAAAATTCAAATGATTGGAAAAATAAATGTTTTACAAGAGATTCGATGGTTTTTTTTTTCATTTCATTCTACTTCTTTTTCAGTCATTCAGATTTTGGGCTTAAATTTCTATTTTACTACCACTCAACAAAAATTATGAGAGAGAGAGACGCAGTAAGTTTAGAACTCATTCGTACCATTGGTACTAGGTGTAGTCATGCAGATACTTTCTTAGTTGCAATCCGATGTTCCAAATGTCCTTTTTACTTTTTCTTTCTCTTTTTTTGATTAATCAATTTTAATTTCAATGCAGACAAACATCATAAATTGGTGACAACTGACTGATATAATCGCAAAGTGTTTTATAACTAACTAAGAAAGATACAACAAAGATGGAGAAAAAAATAAGATGCTGAATTCGGTATCGGCTGGGCGGTATTTGACAAAATTCCTATTAAAATTGCCGATATTTGTAACATGAATCTCTGTAAAGCAATTCCGCATCGGTTCGCAATATACTCTTTTATTCGTGAATTAAGATCCACCTACATGTACGAAAACGTTTGAGATAAAAATTTGAAACGGACACCGTGTTTAGTAATAGGCAACTGCTTTATTGTTTAACATAAACATAAAAAAAGGCTTCAGCAATAATATGTGGATTTAGATACATCAAACTTGGTAAAAGAACTTCCCATTATGTTGTTTAATTATTAAAAAATAAAAAAATAAAAAAACATTGAACCAGTCAACAAATTGTGAGTGGAAAATTTCTTTAAGATATTTTCAAACCATAAAGTTAAACAAAACAAGAAGTTCTGTCAAGAACTAAACAAGCCTACTTTTCCGTACATCGACATCGGTATTCTAGTATATGATCAATATTCTTTTAATTATCTGAGACGACAAATTATGTCAAATGTACCTTTTTAGCAAATAAAGCTGATTTCTAAAAACCAAATATGCAGATTTTATCTGAAGAACTAGGCACTTTAAAAGTAAACAAAATAAATAAATAAATAAATTAAATTGTTGCATCTTTTAAACAATGCAGCTTTGATAGTTCTTCCGTAGAAAAATTAATTAATTGTTTTGAAAAAAAGAATTAAAAATAGGAAGCTAACACATTTCATCAAACAAAAAAAAAGAAACCTCATTCCTAAAAAAATGTCTCGAATTTCATTTTTAATCCGTTGCCAATAATTAAAAACAAATAATTGATTTAATAAATAATAAAATGTTCACTTTAATGAGTAATTTTTGTTCGACAAAAAATCGTCTGCCAGAAAAAAAATAATAGCAATTCAAACAAATGAATAAACAAAGAAAAAAATCGTCTGCACGGTTATTTCTTTTAAGAGTAGGAGTCAGTCATTTTTTCCCAGACTGCATTTCTGCAATGTTTGCCTTTGCCGAGTCAGAGTCGAGGATTCAGAGTAGAGGTTGAAAAGTCGGAGTCATCAATCGTAGTCGACAGGTAGAGTCAGAGTCAAAGGCACAAACATTCTAATAGTAGGACTCTGTCTTTTTTCCGAGCCTGTATTTCTACCATAGTCGAAGATTCGGTGTTGGAGTCGGTTTTAAAAAATTGGTTTCGTCAGTCGAAGTCGAAAGCTCTAAAATTATAATGGTAGGAGTGGGTCATTTGCTTCTGAGCCTGCATTTCTACCATGTTTGCGGAGTCGGAGTCAAGGAGTCAGGAGCAGAGTCCTTATTGCAGCTTATTCAGAAAAGTAATTTACACATTTTTTTTCAAAACCATTTTCTAACAAAGTTAGTTTGAAGGAAATCCGCCTTGTTCAAGATCTAAATTAAACTTAAATTTCGCCGTAGGCGCTAATGTTAAGTCTTTTTCTGAATGGTTTAATATTGAAAGAAAAATGGTTCAAATCAAAAAGCAAAATTTGGGAATGAGGTGTCCTCGCCGAGATCTTTCGAACAAAAAAAAAAGTTTATTCAATTCTAACGGTTCACTTAAAAGTTATTAGGTGGGGAAAGATTGTTTGAACGGTTCAAAGTTGCACCAAAAATTGTTCAAATGAAAAATCAAATATGGGAATGAGCTGTACTCGCCTAGATCTTTCTAACAACAAAAAAAAGTTTGTTCAAATCGGAATGTTCCATCAAAAGTTGGGGGGGGGGGGGGGGCAGTCAGACTGACACACAAATTCCCCATCTCAAAACCCTACTTTCCAATTTTTAATTTTTCAATTTTCTTAAAATGTTTTTATTTCTGTTTGACTTTTTTTTTTTTTTTTTTTTGGACCTGGTGATACTTTTATGATACATCAAACCACTTTTAATGCTTTTTTCGTTTTTTTTCCTTTTTAACGGAAAAATAGGCTAAAAGGCAACATATAAATCACAATACTAAGTCATAGCTTAAATTTCGCTATACTTAAAATGTATGAACAGAAATGTTTGCATGTTCGTTAAAAGCTGCGACACTTACATAACTTATTTTATTGAAAAATAAATAACCATTAAAAAAAAAAAAGTCAGCTTGCACCTTTTTTTTTTTGCTACTTTTTGCTCCTAGTTTGATTTTTTATTTTGCTGAATCTTGCATCAAAATGGCATTCTTTTTTTTTCTTTTTTTTTGCTTCAGTCGTGCTAAAATTGTAATTTTCCTGCTTGAGCCTGCTCTAAGACGGTGTTTTTCTTTTCCTCCAGTATGCTCCAAAAAATTATTTTTCCTATCCAAAAAAGAATTTTAGCTGCTCCGAAATTGTATCCATCGTATCCCACCCCTGATATAGTTAAAATAAAATAGACTTGAGTAATGACAAAATGATAGTAAGTTATAGAGGCCGTTGACATATTTACAATTTTGTAATCTTTTAATGAAAATATCTCATAGATTATCATAAAACAATGGAAAAAATTGCTTAAGCAGGCGAACTATGCTTCTAATAGAAAGATACAGTAAAAGAGATTAGGGGGCGGGGGTGTTTAAATAATTGCAATGAAAAGGCACGCTAGCATTTAAAAGTGCAAAGGTAAAATGATTTGAGTTCAAGCGAGATTTCGTCAATATTACACAAATTATCGGTGTCGTAGTGCAAGATGGCAATGGCACATATTCAATATTATAACTCTGCATTAAACTAATAGGTAAAATCTGAAACAGCATAATCCTCTCTAATAGTGGACACCTCCCAATAACGGGACAAAACTTACGGTTCCGTTATTCGGTGGTTTTACTGTAATTCTTAAAATTCGCATCAAAGCGATCACTCGGAAAGTGTCCGCTGTCGATGTCGATATCTGCCCGATTCGGAAAATTCCAAAACCCAGAACTGTGCTAGTCCCGTTTGCTGCCCGATTTCAAGCCACATGCTGAACATACTTTTAATTGTAAAATAAAAAATAAAGAAAATAGAATTCCCTCTTAAGAAAGCTTTAAAAAAAAAAAAGAAAAAAAAACATCGGCCTTGCATCGGCATTTAGATATTTTTGAGGCCGATGGGCCGATGTTTTTTTCATTTTAGCATCGGCGGCCGATGCCGATGGCCGATGGAAAAAAATTCAACCATCGGCGCCGATGCATCGGCCTGGCCGATGCATCGGTCGAGCCTTAATATGCATTAAACTTAGACTGTTGTAAGATGATGAGACTCTACTATCTAGGGGAGAGGCAGATATGCCTATCAAGGCCCCCCCTCTCATTATCTTGCAACTTGCAAAAAAACATGATACACCATCAAAAAGTCCCCCCAAGTAAAAATAATTTCGTTAAACAATTCTCAAAAACTTCAAAAATATTAGTTTCTCAAAAATTACAATGAACAATGTTAATTTTTCAAAACAACAATACAAACATTTAATTCCACCAATACCACGCAAAACATCCAAATCCAAGTTTGGCGTTATATGCCACTTTCCACTCATTTTTACTCCTGGAGTTAACACATTGCAAACAATGGAACTTCTTTATCTAAAA
>JAXGGA010022147.1:0-15461 GCA_038373865.1 Uloborus plumipes | reverse complement strand
AATGCACGCTCCTTACAAAGAATTATAGAAGTAATAATTTTTGTACTATTTTTAGTACTAAAGGCTAAAACCTATATTACTATGTTTATGTTTACGAGGAGCGCATTTTTAAAGTAACAAGTACCGTTTTGATTGTAAATTAAAAAACCAGGCCGAAATAATCTCTTCCCGATTTTATGTTATACATGGCGAAAAACATCCCATATGGCGCGACTTCCCTCACCCCCCAACTCCCCCCACCCCCCCCCCCCCCCCACCACCCGCCCGTCACCCCCCACACCCCCCCCCCCCCCCCCCCCTCCACCCCCCGCCCCCCCCTCACCCCCATCCTCCTACCTCCACACCTGACCCCAGAACCCCCACACACGAATCAGTCAACTGGGCACATGTTTTTTGAAATGTTCGTATAATTATAATACTATTGCTCAGAAAATGAATCTATTACTTAGGTTTGAAAGAGGGCCAATTGAAAGAGGGCCAATTAAATCATGATAGGGGGTAAGTTCCCCCGCCTAGTATAACTAGGCAGGGACTAAATTAATTGACATTAATAAAATCACTTCCCAGAGGACTGTTTACGCAACGGTCCTGATGCATACTTTCATCACAAATGTGGCTTTCAAACTAAGCAAAGCAGCGTTTCACCACCGTTCTCGGCGATTTCGGCAAATTCACACTGATTACTTTAAACTTCATGCCAAAAAGAATTTGCAAAAGTTATAGATTTTTCGTATTACAGCTTTGAATTTGTTGCAGGGGACTGTTTGAAAAAACTCCGGACAGAATTTACATGACAATTTTAAATTTTAGAAATACGTAATTATACCTTATTTCATAAGAAAAACAAAGCTTCATTATTCTATTTTTAGATATTAATTGCCAAATTTATGTAGTGTCAATAGGTTTTTTGAAATACTATCTTTAACAGTTAGACTATTAGTAGAGGGGCTATGGTCCAAAATATAGCCGGAAACTGCATTTTGTGATAAAAGCATGAAAGTTGGTATGCATGTAGACAATGTATTTATAAACATTTTTAGAAGGGGAGCCATTCCGAAATCCCCACCCAAACCCCTCCGGCGGCCATTTTTGGTCAAAAATTCCGAAATTGCTTTTCTTATTTCTTTTTCAAAAAACACCTTTTTTATCATCTTATTAGAGTTTAATTATGTTAAACAAAGTTTAGAAAGCCGTCAAAATAGCTTAAAACCGATTAATTTTAATAGTACTCATTAAAAATTCGTTTTTTTCTGAAAAACTGAAATTGATCAAAATCTTCCAAATTGTTTTCAGGGGCCGGTTTAAGGGTGTCCAACTATGTATTTGAAAGCACTATATTAAAAAAAACAATTGAGTTGCATTAAAATCCCAGCAATCCGAACCCCAAAAATCTGAAACTTTGGAAAACCCGAGCATATTTTTTAAAACTTACTCATAAAAATTTATTGCAAAACTGAAAATAAAAACAGAAATTAAAAATCATAAGCAAAGCTAGTACTTTTTCAAAACTTAAAAAAAAACCGTTTGAATTGTTACTTAAGAATGAATATTTATCTTTGATTAATTAAAATAAAACCAGTTTTCTTTATGGACGAAAAAAGTAATAAAAAACTTCAAACATTTTGAAAAAAAAATACGCAATGTTATGGAAATTTCACTCACATTCAGCAGGATTATAAGTTACGCTTGCATTTATAAAATAGGGAGGGGGAGGCACGATCATATTTTTCATATACATCTGCGAAAATTCTAAAGAAAAAAGCTTTAAAACAAATTTCAAGTTTTTTTTTCTCATTTAAACGATTTGAGGAGTTTGTTCTCTAATTCTAAAAAGATGAGAGAAGAAAAAAATAATTGCTGTAATAAAAAGTTTAGTGCTGTGTTAATTAAGCAACATCTCTACTACTTATAATATTGTGCTGTTATTCGAAAAAGTAACCCTTTATAACAAAAGAAACAACTGAATTTCAATATAAATCTGAGCAAGGTAATTATATACAATGATTTATGTGTAATGGCTATATATACAAGCTGAGTTTACGTATTTGAACTGGCTAGTAATTTACTTAGATATACAACATTTTCCATTGCAGAATTTACACATTGGTGCACACAGTCCATTTTTGAAGCACCAACAAGTTTTTGAGAGCAGTTTGTTTTACACTTGCATGACGTAAATTCGCTTAAGACATTTCACCTCTTTCAAGAATTTCATTTGTTAATTTAGTTTCTATGAAAAGCATTTCTGACTTATTTAATCCATCAAAATTAGATTGTGGTAGTTCCTTCACTGAAAGATATGCTGGATTTACAAATAATGATATACTGATGTGGTAACAGAGCGACCTTTTTAGAAGATGGTATTTCGGGAAATATAAGAGGAATTTTTGAGCCTTGCTGCTGAAATGGCACATGCTGAAACATTGAAATGCTTGTTATATGGAAAGAGTCCTTGTTTGTTGTACTACTAGAGTTATAATAAAAAATTATCGTCTCTGCGCGGTGTAAAAACAAAGATCCTGAAATGTGAGGGAAATGTAGTTTTATATTTATCAATTTGTTTAACTGACGCTTTGCAGAGTCAGTAGAAATCGTTTAGAAGCCCTTGGTAAGAAATGAAAAGTTCCAAAATATGCATTATGTCAACAAGACTTTTTCTCTCTAGTCTGTTCGGTATACTTTCATGGCCAAATAAACAGGTATTGGTTGTTCCTTGTTCACTTGATGCTTGATAGTTTGTCTTTGTTAATTTGTTTGAAGTATATATATATGCATATTAAATACAATGGACAAATTGCAAGTAATGGTTGAGAAGGAAGTACCATCAATATTGCAAGTACCATATGGTTTTTGGTCTCATTCTACGTGTATTTGAACTTCTGACGGGCCATTGGGAAACAACTTCCTGTAAAAACTGATTTTAATGAATGTTTTAGCATGCTGATGCATTACAGAGACTATTCTCTTTGTATATGGACCCACTCCACATTAAGTTCACTGCAATTATTTTATTTTTAGCACTCTTTACCAGACCGAATATAGTCCATATATGTTATACGTCCCCCTGGCATGGTTCAAATACTAGTTTTTGATACAAACATTTGTTCGACGCTCAATTTTTTGCTAACGTCGGCATAATGTTTTTATTAGCCATAATTCATACCGCTTACATTAACAGAAAAAACCTATTTCATCAGTAGAAACATTGAAAAACAAATATTTTTAGTATTTAAAAAAAAATACTACTTTGTCCAACGGACCATATCACACAGTGTCACCTCCACCTGGCGCAACTTTCAAAGACTGAAATTTAGTATAAAAAAATGCAGTAAGTATGATGTTAGATTTGCGGAAGTAACCAGTGTTAATACTGAAGTTAGGTTGAAAGCCAGCAGCTAAGAGGTTTTTCAAAAATTGCGAATATTTATTGCAACTCGGGTTCTTGTTGAAAGTGCTCGCCAAAGCTTACAGCGCCAGTCGCTGTAGTATTTGCCCATGGTAAGTATATCTGTTGAATATTTCATCGTGTTACATAATGTATGCGGTATGTACAATGTGTGATGCTTATGTGTGTGCAAGACATACACGGTTTACTTGAGAAAGTTCTGGTAAGAAGACAACGCGTGATGCTGTTTTTGTAGGTAATGTTGTGAATTTTTGTCACTTCTCTGGCGTCGACGTCCCCTGGCATTTTTGTTCAAAAAAAGCGGTAATATACATATAAAACTGTGAGAGTGTAAGCATAATTAATTTAATTTCTAATCCTAATTGCCCCTGTGAAAAGCAATTTGATTATGAACGTAAATAATGCTCGCAGGAAAGTATTTTTATTTGTGGATCTTTGCGGTGCGACGTGTATGCACACAGTGTACGTGGTTTCAGGATTAAGTTTTATTCATTTTTTATTACTACGTGCAAAAATTTTGCTTGGATTCAGGTCTGATAGAAATGAGTCTATATTATTGATTTTACAGACCGAAAATATAAGTGAAATAATTGTAATGTCAAATCCAGAATTCCGCCAATAGTGTTCTCTCCCCTGGCAACGCATTTTTGCACCGCTGGTACTCGATAAACCAACCCAAAAAATCTGAAAATTTGCGTCTGGCCCTTACCACTAGCAATCATAAAAAATAGCGGCTACTAGTGATATTATGAGTGTGCAATTAAACAGATTAGTTTTTTCTTTGTAGGGACACAACAATGCGTGCACTTGATATCGTAGGAATCAACTCATATAAACACAGTTATTTTACAAGGACTGGAAGAAGAGGATCAACTGCTTCTTGCTGATACTCTTCAAATCCGCCTTCGACGCTCATGACAGTTGACTTTAAAATGCAGTGTCCTTGTGGAATGTCACATTATCATTGTCACTTTCGAGAACAGCATCTTCGGAAAATCTGCTAGTACTGGAGACACTTATTGATGTCAACTTACCTTTTTATCCTTTAACAAACTAAAACATATTCAAAGCCTAGATTGTCTGCTCTGCATGCATAATTGTCCCATGTGTCGAAGGTGTGATAAGATCTTTGCTCATCAGCCCGGTATGTGTCGACATCATTAGGATAATTTATTTTCGAATGTGATAATTGTGAGTTGGTAGCATAACGTCTGATCTATCTCCTTCAGGAATCGCTCAATTTTTTAGTCGTGTCGAATATTCTGAAAATTGGATACTTATGACCTTTGTTAACTCTAAGATTTTGCAAAGTAAGAAATTACTCGTTGTAGGGCAATATTATTCAATTCGTGAATAAATATTTTCCTCAGAACAATCATTTGCTGTCCTTCTATGAGTGATAAAGTTTTACAAGTAAAGTTTTACGAATGCAATTACGGTGTACTTGCATTCTTGAGCTATTATGTCAGCTTGCGCCAACACTCAGCAGTGAGGACGTACGCTGCACTGCTTTTAACTAACACGCTCAATTTCGTATTTTCTGTTCAACTGATTGTCGTCAGAACCATAGATGTAACTCCTTGTCTATTTTCACCAGGCTTTTCAGAAAAGAAACAAACAAATCTGGAAAGGTTGGAAAGTACCTTTCTTCTCTTCTGCTGACTGAAGCCCTCTTAAATGTTTACTTACGTGGCACTCTTCAAAAGTTTTTCCTTTACTTTGTTCTTTCTTCAGCTTCTTCTGACTTTTGCACTGTTATACCTCAAGAATACAAGAGTTATGCCACTTATCCCTTTTTCATTAAATTTTTTCCGATACAAAATAATTCTTCAAATGTAAATCTACCTCATTTACGAAGTTCTGATAATTACCTAATTTTTGCCTGTTTGACAGAATGTTCGAACATTATTTCATAACCTCAGTACAAGACTGATATATATTAAAGTTGCTGCAGGGCACAATAGATTTTTTGGAGTTAATTTCGAACAGAAAATAAATTTAATCCAGTAAATATCTGTTTGTAATAATTTTGGGTAAAAGCAACATTTCCTGTGTTGTTTTGTACCAAACATAACCCCTTGTTGTGCCATTAAAACTTTGAAAAGCTCTTAACCATGCCATTTAAATTTTTAACCATTTTAAATTTACACATTAAACTTTAACACTTAAGTCAAATTAAAATAAATGCATTTTAAAACAATACTTTTGAACATGTAAAACCCATAATGACTATGAGAAACCGTAACTTATAAAAATATGAGGCATCTTTCCTAAGTCTCGATCTATATAAATAGCATTTACGGAACATATGAACAATGACACATGTGTTACCAATGGAAAACACACTGGAAAATATTCGGTCACCTAATGAACTACCATATTGAAGAAAAAAAATCAGCAACGGCAACAATAATAAAAATTTAGAGGAAAATAAATTTAAAACTAAAACTTTCTGAAATTGATACTGTTAAATTTTATTTAGGTAGAATCAATGCTCATCTGACATTAACTTTTCTCTCAAGTTCGTTATGCTTTTGTACCCTTGGGAAACATTTTCGATGATGTGTGCTTAGTCCATAAAAATGAGAGGTATCATGACCGATAATTGGACGGTTCGGTCAATTAGGATCTGGATAACCGGCACCCTACTTTTTTTAAACATTTATTTAATGTATAATTTACATTCTTTAACCATTAATGCATTTATGGGGGGAGGGAATTCACTTCCATGAATTTATTCTTAAAAAATATCGATTTGCCAAAAAAAAAAGCATTTTTGGGTTGTTCTTTTTAAAATTAGTCTCTAAGTGGAGCTTTAAACGATAAAAAATACAATAAACGCCTATGTAATGACATAGCCAATGATTTAAGAAGAAAATAATAATAATAATTACAAAAATGCGCTATTTCTAGTTTTGGACCAAAAATGGCCGCTAAGAGGGGTTTAAGGGGGATTTCCGATTGGCTCCCCTTCTAAAAATATTTTTTTATACATTGTCTACAAACCTACCAAGTTTCATGCTTTTATCACAAAATGCAGTTTCTTTTCCCGTAGACCCCCTACTATATGAGATTGAGACAGCCGGGCGACTGTGTTTTTGGCGCTTAGATAATTTCTAGAAAAAAAATTAAATTGTTATCACTCCCAATCCCAATACAATTGGGCCACAAAGTATTAATGCTTTACTTGTATTAAGAGCGATAATTATTTTATTACACTTTATTATTTTTAAAATACTCAGTCCGGACAGCCAATTACCAGTTTACAGAGAATCGCCCAGGTAAGTGCGGTAATTCGTTTTCAACTGCAAAAGGGGGTTAACAGCTATCGATATTCATTGTGAGATTTCTTCAGTACATGATGAAACCATTATGAGCAATGGAATGGTTAGGATTTGCGTACTAGCGTTCAAAGATGGCCACTCTAATGTGCACACCAAGGAACGGAGTGGTCGACCTTCCTTCATTAATGAAGATTTTGTGCAAAAGCAACCCAGATCGAGCATCCAGTGACTACTACCTGTTTTTTCATCTGAAGCAGCAACTAGGCGGCTAGCTAGTGCCACGACAATGACGGTGATGTCAGGTTGATCGTAATGCAGTGGCGGCATATTTCTTTGAAGATGGACTTAAAAGCTGATTGTACGATATGATAAGTGCCGTTGTATTGGTGGCAATTATGTAGAAAAGTAGTTGAAGGTATGGGCTTTCATGAAAAAAATATATATACAGATATCTTTGCTTGTTTTTACTTTATACCAAAACGGTACTTACTTTAAAAATACGCCTCGTATTACAATTGTTTCAGTTGTTTGTATGTAACTATGAATTAAAGATATAGTTCACGTTCTTTGATAATGTACTAGTAATATATTTAATAATATTATTAATACAAAAGGCTAAACTATATTACATGTTGATATATTATAAGTGCATATAAATGTAGAGGATATTCAATAGTTTTGAAAATCTTCTCTTTTTATTTGTAAGAAAAGCAGTCGAAAACTTTGTACAAATGATGAAGTTAAAAATGCAAGACAACGTGTCTACAAGTACAAATAAAAGGTTTAAAAAGAGTTAGAAAACTCTAGCAGTTTTCTAACTCTTTTTAAACCTTTTATTTGTACTTGTAGACACGTTGTCTTGCATTTTTAACTTCTTCTCTTTTTAGTTTGATTAACTCTAAAAGATTGGATGAAGTACACCGCACTCTTGGTTAAGAAATGTTTAAAAGAAATAATATTTAAATTCGTGCTTTTTCGAAAAAAAAAGTTACAGTGAACTCTCGCTTATGCGCCGGAACAAGAGACCAACAGAAAAAGGCGCATAAGTGAGAGACGTATAAGTGAACAAGCCTAATTAAAGGACAAAAACGCAACATAGGTTCTAATGAGAGAATGAATAAGAATGTTTCAATAGATAAGAGACATATTACTATGGTTTGGCAATAAATGTAACGTAACTATAATGATAAAGAGAAAACACAAATTCTAGCATACCTAATTGCAAACTGTTGCCTTTAAAACGATCCATAGTACATAATTGTCTGTCTCCAAACTCTAGTTCATGAGAAAAAATGCCTTCCATGAGCAAAACAGGCGAAAGATTAAAGAAGAAATTGAAGAAACATGCTTATTTTTTTAAAGAAAATAAATTAATTTTATACATTTTAGGGAAAATTCGGCGCATAAGTGAAATATTTATCTTTAGAGCCACGCATAAACGAATGATACTATCATTATTTTGCTATGGAAAGTGCTGGGACCATTTAAAATCGTCGTATAAGTGAACAAGAAGTTCTGTCAAGAACTAAACGAGCCTACTTTCCCGTACATCGACATCGGCATTCTCGCATCTGATCATTATTCTCTTGATTATCTGAGACTGAAAATTATGTCAAACATACCTTTTTAAGCACTTAGGCTTTTAATACCTTTTTAGCACTTAGAGCTGATTTCGAAAAGCAAAATATACCCCTCTCATCAGATGAAATAGACAAGTAAAAAGTAATTAACGAATAAATAAAGTTTTGTCGCGCCTTTTAAAGAGTGTAACTGTTACAGTTCCTCCGTAGAAAAAATTCTCCATCGTTTTCAAAAAAAAAAATAATAATAATAATAATAATAATAAAATAAATAAATAAATAAATAAAAGTACAAAGAGAATCAAAACACATTCAAAGAAAGAAAAAAAAACTCGTCCGTTAATAAAATGTCTCGAATTTCACTTTTAATCCGTTGCAATTTGTTAAATATAAATAAAGAATAAAATGTTCTCGTTTTGTTTTGTTACAAAAAAAATCGTCTGCAAAAAAAAATAATAATAATAATAATAATAAAAAATAATAATAAATAAAATAAAACAAATGAATAAAGAAACAAAAAATCGTCTGCACAGTCAGTCATTTTTTTTTTCTGAGCCTGCATTTCCGCCATGTTTGCGGAGTCGGAGTCGGAATCAGAGTCCTCACAGAAGATTACTCTGAAAAGTACTTAACAAACATTATTTATCAAGACAATTTTCTTACAAAGTTAGTTTGAAGGAAATCCGACTTTAAGTTCAGGATCAACATTCAACTTAAATTCCCCGCAGACGCTAATGTTAATTTTTTTTTCTGAACGGTTCAATATTAAATGAAAAATGGTTCAAATCAAAAAGCGAAATATGGGAATGTATGGGAAAGCCTCTCCGAGATCTTTCAAACAAAAAAAAGTTTATTCCATTCGGACCGTTCACTCAAGAGTTATTAGGTGGGGAAAGGTTGCTTGAACGGTTCAATGTTGAACGAAAAAATGAACCAATGGAAAATTTAAATCGGTAATGAAGTATTCTTGCTGAGATCCTTCGAACAAAAAAAAAAGTTTATTTCAATCGGACTGTTCAATCAAAAGTTATTAGGGGTGACATCTTGATTGAGCGGTTCAATGTTGAACGAAAAATTGTTCAAATCGGAAATGTAGATACGGGAATGAAGTATCCTTGAAAAGATCTTTCGAACAAAAAAAAGTTTGTTCAAATCGGACTGTTCACTCAAAAGTTAGCATCGCGGGACAGGTTGTTTGAACCGTTCAAAGTTGAACCAAAAATTGTTCAAATCGAAAAATCAAACATGGGAATGAGCTGTACTCGCCGAGATCTTTCCAACAAAAAAAAGTTTTTCCAAATCGGAATGTTCATTCAAAAGTTATTAGGGGGGGGGGGACAGACAGACCGACAGATCAACCGACCGACCGACCGACCGACGCACAAATTCCCCATCTCAATATCCTACTTTCAAATTTTTAATTTTTCGATATTCATTTCACCTTTTTATTTTTTGGATTTGGCGATATTTTTTAGACTTGGCGATTTTTTTTTAACTTGGCGATATTTTTTGGTCTTGGCGATATTTTTTAGATGCATTAAGCTACTTTTAATACTTTTTTCGTCTTTCTTTTATTTTTAACGGGAAAGTAGGCTAAAAAGGCGTATAAATGAGGCGGTGTATAAGTGAGAGTTCACTGCAATTGTGTTGCTTTCTTGCTAAGAAAACTCATTGTCCTCATTCTTGATTGCACGGTTCGTAGGATTAGCTTTTGCTCTACAAGAATAAAGTTAACTAAGAATATTTTTTCCCGATACCTCGCGAATAATCGAGAGTTTACTGTAGATTTATTAAGCGTTCTTTTGACCTGTGTTAGAGTTACGAACACTTCTACTGCCACGCAAAAACAACAAGAGGTTTTTTTAATGAACTCAAAATTTTCAGAAGAAAACATTTTGCTCAATTTTAAAGCTACGTCCCTCATAAGGTTTGAAACTCATAAAAACAGTATTCTTTTCGTGTACAGAATTCAACCCAAAAGCATTTAGCGCCATCAAATATTCTCAAAAAAAAAATGGGTTTTCACAATCTCTTGTTCTACTACTCATGGAGCAGTGTTTCGTTCACGAACATCTTCATTATAATTGAACTGCATTCCTTTTGCAAGAATAATAAGCTTATTTTATTGACGGTTTCGGAATTCAAGAAACAAACTTTTGAGTCCTAAATTAGTCTGAGAAAAGGAAAAGAAATGCACTTAAACAAAACGCGAGGCTGCATTCTCCCTGAGCAGCTTATCGAGTGTGCACTCTAAAAATAATTGAATTTTGTCAAGAAAGAAATTGGATTGTTCAATTTGTAAACAGTTTTCCACCTTGTTAAGCAAAATGTCTTAGTCTCGGGGATTTTTGTTTTTAACTTTGCATTTCCTCAACGAGTGAATCGATATCTTTTTCTGCAATAGTAAAAAAATTTTCAAATATAATCTTTTTTTCAAAACTACTTTTGCTACGTATTTAAACAGCTTTTCTTAAAAATATATATTGAAAAAGATAGCCAACCTCTCATCTGTACAGTAGGGTGGGCCGAAAATGATTTTTTTTTTTTAAATTTCGATGATGGGTATAGCGGAAAAAATGACATTGGCGGTGCAAAGTGCATATAAAAATTTTGAAATTTTTTGGTCAATTTCTTGATTTGCTGCAATTACCTTGCAGTTTGGAAAAAATGCAGTTTTTTCGAGATTTTTAGCAAATAATAAATTTTTTTTTCTATTTTCAGTGACGGGTAGGGCGGAAAAGGTGCCATTGGGGGCATAGAAATTCTATAAAAGATTTGAGGTCTGTGGTATAATTCCTTCCTTTTCTACAAATGCCTAGAAGATTTGGCAAATTTCCTGTTTTTTTCTACTTTTTAAATTTAATTTTATCAAAGCGTTAAAATGTTGTTTTCGCCGTACCTATCGGAAACAACTACATTATTAGTCACTTATAATGCAGTTTCAGATGTTAGGAGCTAAAAATTTTTTTTTAAATAATTTACTAAAAATCTCAAAAAACTGCATTTTTTCCAAACTTCAACGCAATGGGGGAGTTTCCTTCAGTCAAAAGTACTACTTTTTGTTACTGAAATTGATAGAATGATATAAAAAAATAACATGGGCCCGGAAAATACTTTAATTTTCCCAACAGTTTATTTTTTTTAAATACCCTACCTTGAAAACGGGGCGTGATTTTTGTGACGTCAATGGTGCACCTAACAGCTCTCTTTCCAATAATAACATCATTATGCTTGACTTGAGATGTCCAATCGCAGGAATCGGTGACGTCACAACCTTCGTCATCTCACTACAACCAATTAGATTTCGCACTTACGTGCACCACTGACGTCATGCGCAGATGTTTTTCTTTTGGAATAGCATCTGCGCACCGATTAAAATAATTTATAAAAAATATACAACTGTGTCAAAAAATAAAAAAAGGGTCAATTCCTATGTTTTGAAGCATGTTCTTTCAGAAAAAAATACTTTCGAAATTTCGGAAACTCCCCCTTTGCGGCAGATCAAGAAATTGCCCAAACATTTTCAACTTTTTTATGCGTACTTTGCTCCTCCCCCCAAGGCACCTTTTTTGCACTCCCCACCATCGAAATTTAAAAAAAAAGTCCTTTTCGGCCCTAAAGTGATGAACTTTATCTTTCTTCTGTCCTCCTCCATTCTTTGTGTGAATAAGCGTGTTGTGATTGGCTGCTTGCATTACAAACGAGTCTTATGGTATGTCTGTCTAAATCGGACTTCCACCTCAATGATAAAAACTCATAAAAACAGAAGCCGTTACCCATTCTGCTTTAAACCGGGTAGAAGCTTCTACTCGGGCTCGGGTACTCGAGTGGTATAATTAGCAACAACAGCAACGAATTTGATTGTTGTCGCAAAATGCTTTGAGCTATACACTGTAAAAAATACATGTTGTTTTTACAGTATAATACAGCTAATTTTATGGTAACAAACTGTAAAAATTGATAATTTTACACTAATAACTGTAATTTTACAGTTTATTACCGCGCATTTTACAGTTTTAAACTGTGACCTCTGCAGCCAGTATTATACTGTTGTTTTTACAGTATAACACAGCTACTCTTGTGGTAATAAACTATAAAGTTGTCGTAACAAAATTTTAAAATTGCTGCTTTACAAGAAAACTGTAAAATTAGCACTTTTATAATGCATTACTGTACATTTTATAGTTTTAAACTGGAACGTCTGCTGCCAGTATTATACTGTAAAAATAACAATTTACTTTTTTCAGTGTATAGACAGATGCATTTTCTCGCATCGCACGTCTACTGAAGAATTTGTTTATTCTAACAACGAGGGTACAGACAGATTTTCGATAAAGGTTGCTGAATTATTCTGTTTTTAATTTTCTATCCTATGTGACAAAAAGGAAAGTATCGAGTGATTTTAAGAAACAACTTGCCTTGTATTTCCGAAACATTCTTTAATCAGTAAAAACAAATAACATTCTACTTAGTAGACTTGAATAATATCGCCAGCTGTCGGGGAGCATAAGATGCATTAAATTCGATTTAGGAAACTCTCTACTGTCACTTGAGATGAAGGAACTCGGAGAAGATTATCTTTTGAAATCAGGGCACACTTTTACTTTCAAAAGTGAACGGTAATTTGCAGAGATATTGCAAGTGATTTTTACGAATTTTGTTATTGTTTATTTCATTTTAGCTTACATTTATCGATGAATAAGTGTTGTGTCATGGAAATCTTGTTTGGTATCCAAAATATTCGAATCATTAATTATGAGTTTTTAGCGTATTTTGAAAGGCAGAATAAATGCTGGAAGAGAAATGACATACATATTTTTATCGATTACATCTGCTTAAAGCTTTTTATTTTATTAAACTCGCTGTCGGTAAACGTGTAATTTTTTACTGCGTAACATTTTTAGAGGTAAAAAACGTGATTTTTAAATCCTTCTGGGCAGTTAGAAACTTAAACTAATCTTCGTAAAGTCATGTAAACTATTAAGAGAAAGCTCTACTTTTTAGCTATACTATGGTGTTTAAATTTTTATTCTACTGTCATTAGAAGAGAGGTTACAGTCATTTGCAGGAAAAGACTCCTCGTTTTTTTACGCACTTTTCAAGTTTTTTAATGGATCTGTATTTGATTTGTACTTTTTTTTTGTCAAATGTGTCTTTCACACGTAACTTCGTTAAAATCGGAAATGGTAAGGTCAACAAGATGATTGATTTGATATGGAATTGGCCTAAAATGATTTTAAAATAATAATACAAATTATAGTTTAAAAAAACTAAAAAATACTCTTTTAGGGTTAACTAATTTCTCTCTCATTTTCAAAACTATCGAATATCCGCTAAGTTTACATGCAATTATACTACATCAACACGAAATATATAGTTTAGCCTTCAGTCAGTGTTAATAAATATATGAAGGGCCAGGAGGGAAAAAGATGAAAGTCACTTTTTCGTCAATTTTGAGATATTAGCGCTATCTAGGGGCTATGAAGGAATCGTATCATCTGGTAGAACAACAAGGGGAAACAAGAAGTTCTGTCAAGAACTAAACGAGCCTACTTTCCCGTACATCGACATCGGCATTCTAGCATCTGATCATTATCCTCTTGATTATCTGAGACTAAAAATTATGTCAAACATACCTTTTTAGCACTTAAAGCTGATTTCTAAAAGCAAAATATACCCCTCTCATCAGATGAAATAGATGTTCTTCCGTAGAAAAATTCCTCAATTGTTTTCAAAAAAAAAACAAAATAAATAAAAGTACAAAGTACATCAAAACACATTTTATCTAAGAAAGAAAAAAAAAAGAAAAAAAAAACTCGTTCGTTGATAAAATGTCTCGAATTTCACTTTTAATCCGTTGCCAGTTGTTAAATATAAATAAAGAATAAAATGCCCTCGTGAATGAAACATTTTTGTTACAAAAAAAATCGTCTGCCAATAGTAAAAATAATAATAAGAATAATAAATAAATAAAATAAAACAAATAAATAAATAAACAAAAAATCCTTTGCACAGTCAGTCATTTTTTTTCTGAGCTTGCATTTCCGCCATGTTTGCGGAGTCGAAGTCGGAATCAGAGTCCTCACAGAAGATTATTCAGAAAAGTACTTTACAAACATTATTTATCAAAACCATTTTCTTACAAAGTTAGTTTGAAGGAAATCCGACTCCAAGTTCAGAATCAACATTCAACTTAAATTCCCCGTAGGCGCTAATGTTAAATTTTTTTTCTGAACGGTTCAATATTGAACGAAAAATGGTTCAAATCAAAAAGCGAAATGTGGGAAGGAGCCTCTCCGAGATCTTTCAAACAAAAAAAAGTTTATTCCATTCGGATGGTTCACTCAGAAGTTATTAGGTGGGGAAAGGTTGCTTGAACGGTTCAATGTTGAACGAAAAAATGTTCAAATCGGAAATGTAAATACGGGAATGAAGTATCCTTGACAAGATCTTTCGAACAAAAAAAGTTTGTTCAAATCGGACTGTTCACTCAAAAGTTAGCATCGCGGGGCAGGTTGTTTGAACGGTTCAAAGTTGAACCAAAAATTGTTTAAATCGAAAAATCAAATATGGGAATGAGCTGTACTCGCCGAGATCTTTCCAACAAAAAAAAGTTTGTCCAAATCGGAATGTTCATTCAAAAGTTATTGGGGGGGGGGGGGGCAGACAGACCGACCGACAGACCGACCGACCGACACACAAATTCCCCATCTCAATACCCTACTTTCAAATTTTTAATTTTTCGATATTCATTTTACCTTTTTATTTTTTATAACTTAGCGATATTTTTTGGACTTGGCGATATTTTTTTAACTTGGCGATATTTTTTGGACTTGGCGATATTTTTTGATACATTAAGCTACTTTTAATACTTTGTTCGTCTTTCTTTTATTTTTAACGGGAAAGTAGGCTAAAAAAGATGAGAATCAACCGAAATGTGCATGAAAACTCTAGTAACTACATAAGGAGTTACGAGAAATCAAACTTTGTTCTTCGTTTTTCTCGAAATCACTTTTTGGTCACTTTCATCTTTTTTCCGCCTGGGCCCTTCATATTACTTTTATATTTGCAAAGAACGTGAATTATTTATTTTATTCAAAGTTACGTACAGACAACTGAAACACTAATAATACATCTCAACATATAATATAGTTTAGCCTTTAGTATTAATAATAGTGTTAAATACATGTG
>JAXGGA010022146.1:0-15463 GCA_038373865.1 Uloborus plumipes | reverse complement strand
CAGATGACATAAGCTCATTGTGGCATTTCGGTCGCTTGCTTCTTATCCAAGTAATAAATATATTCTCGATATTTTTAAATATTGTTTTATCCTGTGTAAAAGATTTGAAATCATATTTTAGGATTTTTTTTTTTTTTTTTTTTTTTGATAGGGCACACTATTACATATTTACACCGATTCCTTTTCCTTCGTAAATATTTATTTTTGAATTGAAGTAATAATAAAAAATTTTTACCTCATCTCACTAAGTAAACTTGTTACAGTTGAAAATGAACGTAATAAATCTCGAATTCTTGAACCTATCTGCTTTAAGTGAAAACAAAACAAGGTATCCTTTTTTACATGTTTTTCTCTATTGATTCATGGTTTTCAATTTGAATAAATTAAATAATTGCTGCTACGAATTTTGGTGCATTTGTTGAGGCATTGCAATAGAGCTGGAACACCTAAAACTCATATTTTTCTTTAACTAGACATTAAAATAAACCACTTTCCTGAATATTAGGGGAAGTTAGGGGAAAAGATTCTTTTATGGTTTACGAAATATGGTTGCTGGATTTGACAGAAGCCCTAGTTCATAACGTTTTCAACTTAATCATAAGAGCAATTACATTGGCAAACTTGTTAGATAATGTTTTTAAATATTTCAAAGTGTTTCTTCTGTTCAAAAGACAGCCAATCGTTTCAAACACCAACTAGTTTTAAAAGCTCTTGGAAGGTATGACTTCAGAAAAATTAAGTCACCCCTGAAGGGGTTAAAGCACAAGTGTTTACTCATAAATATTTTCATTCAAGTAAATTCAAAACACCGAGTCTTAGCATATTCCTTGAAAAATGTCATCTTCCATTTTATTTTCAAAAACGAAACTTTCGGTTTAAATAACTCAATGCAATATTTTCATTTATAAGAAAATTCCAGAAAAAATTTCTCTCAAAAAAGATATGATCAGTGTATTGAAAGAAGGAAAACTTTTTCATCATAGCATTATGGAGACAGTAAATTTACTGTTTCTTTACTTCCAAGATTACAAATGATCCCTTTGCTTGGAATTTTGCGCAACTGACGAAGAATGAGGAACACGTGAAAATTTAAAATTTCGCTTACGTGTCTTACAAGTTTTTGCTCTTGCGCACATTTTTACCAGGAAAAGGTATTTCCTTTTTGAATAAAATACTTTACTCAAACTCAAAGGAAAGAAAACTCCAATCGAAAATGTTTCTGTTGGTTTGAAAAATAATAAATATTGTGTCTATTTATTTATCGACTGCTTGAGCAAGAAAGTTTTTTTTTTTATCTTGACATCGAAAAAAATAATAATATTAGTTTTTTTGGCACTTATGGTTTGAAACTTTTACAATAGAATTAAAAAGCACCTCATTACATGACACGAGAACAATCCATTGGTCAACTAATAATCTTTTTTTATTTTGTCGTTTATGCATTATGGGCTTGTTTTGATGGGGGAAATCGAATAGTTATGTTTATAAAACCGTTTATCATTGTTTATAGAAAATATGTACTTCTTTTTTAAAACATCTATTTTTTTTTCACATTCAAACCCAACTTGCTTTTGATTACTTTTTTAAATTCATTTTTGTCTTTCAGGAAAAAATAGTTTTTTTACCTTTTGCAATTTGTATAAAATTTTGCAGCAATGTTCGTAGTTTTTACTGAATTCAAGTCACACACGATCAACACACAACTGCGAGAGTTATTCAGTCTAAAAAAATAAATCCTGCGATTAAATTTCTCTTAACGCAAGAAGTGAGCAAGAAAATTATTCAAGTGTTGCAACATTTACAGTATTTTATAAGTATTCATTACAATAGACCGCATCTTTAATGAAGTGTTTCGGATCTAAACTAAACGCCCTACGGTTTAAATAAAGAAAGAAGACTCTCGAAAGATTTCAGCGATCAAAACTCATCCTCCATGTCGAAAATTCAATTAAGATTAAACTTTGGTTCATAATCTGTCTCCTTTAAATATGTAAGCTAAACTCCTTTCATTTCACAGAAAAAAAAATCCCCAACAGTCATTCAACAAGTCTTTAACAGCTAGAATAAACACACTTCATTCTTCACTTTCTTAAAGATTAGCGTTTGCAAAAGCTATAGTTTAGTACACAAGGGAAAAAATTGACGTTATTCTATACTTCAAAGATTTTTCTTTTTTTCCTAAACTGAGAAGTAATTTAATATAGGAGAGTTTCCTTTCATCGCGAGATATTCCAATGATTTGATTTTTTGCGCATAAATGTGTCCTATTTTTATAAAGCCTACTTGAAAGCAGTTTATTCAATATTCATTATAAGTATAGTACCGTAGTTTATTATACTACGGTAACGTTTAAAATAATAATGTAACGATACTAAACATTATGCATTTTAAAAACAAATAATTCTTAAATTGCATATAACTTTTTAATTTATGATCCTGAGGAAATTAATTAGAGGAATCACATGTTTTTCCGATCTAGTTTCTTCGGTCAGTAGCTAAAGTCATAATAATAAGAACTAACAATACTTTTATTTGTCAGTAATACAGTCGATGCATTTTCAAACTAATCATATTTAATTTTTCAGGTGGTCTCAAGGATTGCTGTTTCACCAAGGTCTAGTGGACTGTATAAGAGCAAGTCTTCTAATACCTTTAGCTTTTAGTGTGCTTTTGTGCCAAAGAATGCCCAAATGTTCTATAGTGGAAACAATTTTTCTTCTTTTAGTAACTGTATCTACTGTGAATATACTGACATCTGTAATAAACGATGCCCCACTTTTGCCAGAACAAACCGAAGTATCAAATGGTGGCTCTGATAGTGGCTACACAGTGAACTCAGAAAACAATCATGTTGTGCTTGACAGTCCACAATGTATAATTTTTGGTCTGTTCATTATCTGGTTTGCGAGCTTTACAATCAACTTAGGTCCAACTTTCTTAAGTGGAGCCTTATCTTCAGCGAGGGAAGGGGTGGCTCTCATCGATGCTTGTCCAATGGTTTACGCACCCGTGCGTCACTATGTTCTGAATGTCCTCTGGGTGACTGTGAACTTAATGTGCATCATTCTGACAGGTGTGCACCTGCGCAAACTTTATCGTGATTTGACCAAATCGAATTTGGAAGCTCTAAGAATTGCAGGTTTAGTTACAACAATGATTTCTGTAAGATCTGAGAGAGACCTTTGCGAATCTCAGCATATTCAAAGTTACATCAACAGACTTGAAAAGGAAGGTATACGAAGAGTTAAGATGTTTGTTGTTCTCTTAGTAGCATATCTGTTGTTCTGGGGACCACTCTTTATTGTTATTTTAATCCAACCCGGGGTCAATGGACCATCATCGTCCTATGAAATGTCATTGCATGTAGCTTTTGCGCATACATTTGTAAATCCTACGCTGCTATTGGTACTACACAAAGAGTTGAGACATGCCTCAGCTGATGCAAGCTGTTGTCACGCATGTTGTGGCCAAGAAATGAATGATATCCCATATGATTCAAGTCCCGCTTCTAGATTGAACAGAAGCTACATGTAAGTATTGTAGTTTAGAGCATTTAATCATATTTTAGTACCTACTTAGAAAATAGAAGTAGCTTAGAATATTTAACCTCATGCAAAATTTGGAATGAAAATATCACGTTACTACTGTAGCTCTAATAAAATACTCTTAATTTAGTTAAACAGATTTGTAGGAGAATAATTGATATTAAAAATATCACATATAGTCAAGATAGATCCATAATGCATTACCACACAAAAATAATATTCAATAAATTAAAGTTGGCATAGAGGTCTTCTAAGGCTCCTTAACTCATATAATGGAGCTCTTTGTGGAAATTAAAAAAATTCACAAAGGGATTCTAACATTTAATTTCTGAGTTTAAAAATTGCTCTTTCCCAACCACGAACCACTTTACTGTGTAATTAATTGTTTTGGTATGAACGAAAAGACCTGTCAAAAAACTACCATACATAAAGTTTCTTCAAGAATTAACTATAAAACGTTAAATTTAAAGCATTTTTATTGGCAATCGAAACGAAATGGTTAAAGCAACTTATGACCGCAAGGGAATATTTTAAACGCTTTTGGCACATAAAAATTAATGCTGAAGAATTAAATTGTAGTACTTATCAGCGACAAGCTTGAAACAAATTTGTGAGTAAAAATCGATAATGATAAGAAATATTACAGTTTAGTTTCTTTTTTTAACCGCTTTTAAAACCTCAAGGTTTTATTGGGGGCATTGAAGGTTTTGACGAATTACGGGACCTGTCTTTTAGTTCTCAAAAGATCCCAAGGTATGATTGATTTGTAACAATTCATGGGAATCGGGAAAGACAGAGAAGGTGATAATGTTAAAGAGAAATTTCTCCGGGCTCTCATGCTGTGTGTGACCGACCATTGCCATCTTAAAAAACGACTCCTAGGAGCCCTGACAGGAGTACCAACAAATGTGATGGAACAACGGCACAAACGTACTGTTAAGCTGCCATGGTGTTGTCGATTAATACTATTGACGATGGCCGTGTATATTATGTCATGTCACCGCATAGTATTCGACCCCACACTGTTGCCTCATTTAGAATAGTGTCGTTTTCGGCTGTATTGGACTGTAACTAAATGGATCCAAATTATCTTTAGCGTCAAATACAAAATTTATTTGGGAAATGCTGACCATCGTGTATGCTTGTGGAGGTTGATGATACATATAAGAAGCTATTGCATGAGCAACAGGAACACTCCTAATATTGATACACAAAACCCAGAAATTCAAACCGTACGTTTTCGGCATGCTTCAAACACGTGTAATGGGACTCATGGCTAAGTGTCTATCAGCCATTTTTTTTTACCAGGACAATGTTCAGTCACAAATATCAAGGGTGTCGGAGGGCTTTCTCTTTCCTATTATCATCTTCTCTTAATTCCACGTTCGTTTCATTTTTCACAGAACAAACATACGCGGGGCCGCGTTGGACTGTAAGTTGGAAGGCCTATGAGTTTGATCAAGTTAGTTGCTCATCTACTGAACTAACACCGTAGGACATTCTATGAAACTGTTATGCTTCAGTTATCTACAGTATCGCCTGGTGCGCTCATGCTAGAGTTGGCCCAAAAGAGTACTTAAACCTCCATTAATTTGAGTTTGACTGACCAACTGATCATTTTTGTTTAATTTGTAATCACTTTCTTATCAATGCTGTGCTCACGTATGTAAAATTCAGTTGTATTCTGACAATAACTTCTTCGTGCGTCTATTTTTTGAGTATATAGATGCATATATAATATACGCGTGTACACAGTTAACTTGTTGAATACCTCTATTTTCGCAAACCGTTCGTCCTAGATGCATACTTTCAATTGCGAAAAGACTAAAAATCAGGTACAGATTTAAGATGTTGATAGTTTGAAGCTGAAAAGAAAATTAGTGTAAAAATACGAAATTTAATTTTTATGCGTACTATAGGTACCGTAACATATTAAGGGAATTTTTCTCCTTTAAAAAATAAATTAAGCACAAAAAATTTCAAGATTTGCTTTTTAAACTCAAACACATACTCGAGTTCAAAGTTTCAAGGGACCGTGCAGAAAATGAGATTGGTACATAACGCTATTTCATAAGAATCATATGTGGTTGAAGTAAAAAAAGAAAAGCAAACTTCTATTTTTCATTGCTTTGAAAAATAATTGCAAATTTTATATAATGAGACACGTAAAAACACACTACAAAAGTTCTTACAATTTGAACAAGCACACACTGTATACACACACACACACACATATACTTTTAAACTCTTGTTATCAGCTATACTTCTCCTCAAGCGGCTGAAGAGCAGCGAGTATAAAGTGGTGGAAGTTAAGGACGGTGTATCTTACCTGTATGTCTCAGTTAATGCTGGTCGTATTAATGTTAAACTTCATGTGTTTAAATTGCTTTTTTATGTCTTTGGTTTTCCAAAATATAACTTAGGTATAGGGTCCATATAAAAAGTTAAGACTTCGTAATTTTTCATATATTTGTTTTTTCTTTAGAAATTGTTAACATCTACACTCTGCCCCTTGTTTTGAGCATATTTTCATTTATAAGCATGCGTTTAAGACGAACGGTAGGCAAAAATCATCATTTGAAAATTTGTGTATTCAACAACTTGCCCCGCATTAAGTTGAGTTGTACCAATTATTTCAAAAAAATATTTAAAGATTTTTCCAAATGAGAAAAATATTGTCTACAATGGTTTTGAATTCATTGATAGAAAAATAGTAATAGTATACATGAAATTTTAGTTTGCTAAGCAACATTAGTAACAAAAATTATAAAAATCAAAATGTGAAAAGCCAAAAAGCGTATTAATTATACCCGGCCTTGAGAATATACTATAAAACGACTATACTTTATTTAAGCTTCTGCTTCAACAGATAAGACGAAACATTGATCACAACCTGTGCCTTCAACTTTCTTTCTATAAAGATCACGCCCACCCAATGTTTATTTCTTAGAGAAGCCGGAAAGTTTTCGGGCAGGTCGGTGAGCATCATTAATTTCCATAACCTAAGTAAAGAAAGTTGAAGGAATAGCGCAACGATATCTTTGTAATGGTTTAGAATAAAACTATCATAAAATCTTTATTTTCCAAGGTTATACATGAAGTATTTGAACCTTGAGAACAAATGAAAATAAAGCAATTTTCTCTTTTATTATTGTTGTTCGGTTTGTAAGTACTTTTCAGATCTTGAAAACTTTTTTAACAGCAAAACACGTGACTTTTGTTTTCTTTAGAAAACTTCGAAGCCCACTTTTTGAAAGAGTTAGTAGAAAATTTCTGAAAACATATTCACCCTCAACTCTTATTTATAGTCCAAGAGCCGATGAGCGGCAGACTTAAACCTACACTGCATGATTTTTTGTTCTTTGAAAGACATATATATGTTTTTAGTGTAATAAGAGAACATTAGAAAACAGTTTTTAAAAAATAATTTTGAAGATAGATGGTTGTATTTGCTTTACAGATACTTAATACTTGCTTTTTATGATTGAGTTGACTTATGCATGGTCATAAGTAAAAGAAGTCCATGTAGCCAATTGGCAACGCTATGCAGTGTAGGGTTAATTCATTTTATAAAAGCCCAATTTTTTTCTGTGTAAGCACACAACATCAGGTAAGAAAAATTCACTATTAGCGAACCTGCTTCGCGCTGGCTTTGGCAGGAAGTAGGCTGTAAAGATGCGTCAAATTGCTCCAAAAACAAACATCATAGAGTCAGTCAATGTCACATGGCCTGGTGGTTCCCATCCCACCATATCCAATTCGGCGGACATTTCGGAAGTGCGGACGTGCCTTTGAAACCAACATATGCAGATTTCAGCTTCCAAGACACAAATAATAAACATTTAAAATACCTCGGAAAGAAAGAAAAAAGAGGGGCTTAAAAATGCTAGCCAATGGTGGTTTAGCCTAAACGTGACAGTTCATTTCCCAAATCAAATCCGCCATTTTAGAACACTTTTTTAATTGATCCTAGCTTTTCCAAATTTTTGTCTTGTTAGCTAAAAATTTGTATAGGATAGTTTCAAAGGCATGTCCGCACTTGTATAATATTTGGTTCAAATCTGAGAGACGGTAGGGTGGAGACGACGAGGTCCCTTGACGTGAAATGACTCAGTTTTTACACACCTTAGCAACCTGTTTCCCGTCAAAGCCAAAAGCGACTCAGCTTAACTACCACGAGCGAACCGTTCTTACCCGATGTAGGGTGCCTACGCAGAAAACATCTAGGTCTTTATAAAACGACGTAAGTCTGGCGCTCAAGAGCTCTTGCTGATTAGTTCAGCACACTTTTGAACTCCTTTGCGAACGTTATTTAAGAACATTTTGGGAACACTCACAGTCATCTTTTTAAAACACTATTTATATCATTTATGGAACACTCGCCGTTTTCCTGGGCACATGCTGATGCAATGCTTACACTGTAAAAGCCGGCGTATCATGGTCAACCGCAAGTCAATGGATGGCTTTCGACCGGCCAATCTCTGAGGTATTGTGACGTATAGAATGGCATTCGGAACGTCAATCTATAATCATTGTAACCAAATTTCTAGTACTATCATATTGAGGGATTCTATTGACCGATAGCAAAGAAAGCTGTTAACCGTTGATAATGAAAAGCTTTGCGGTAAAAATGGAAGCTTGCAGCATTTTCAAAAACGGAAAGAGTACATTTACAGCACACATATAGATTTTCATCATCATCGTAACAAACAAAACGACGTATTCACAAGTTAGTTCAAATGTGACCCCCAATATGTTCTCAAATGTGCTCTCAAGTTGTAATTTTAATAAACATCTTAGGTATAAAACACCTGGTGTATTTTCGTAATTGATAAGAAACATGTTTCAGTGCCCTTTCTGTATACAGGAACACATTAGCAATATTCAGGAAAACAGACCATTTTTCTGAATTAAGTAATTTCAATTACATCCTAAATGCTTATCTCCCGGCAAGTTAATCTTATTAAAAGGTTTGTTGCATATACTTTAATTAGTGCCTTTACATGTGATGCATTTTAAAGCAGACAAAGCTACAATGAGATCAACACAGTGAATGTTTAGTTTGTAAGCAGCTTTTTATCTGTCTGACACAGATTCTACTTGCAAAAATACGGGACACAACGATTATTTGTAAATGAGACAAGGTTTCAAAAGACGAAGAATTTCGTCTCATACACATTTTCGAAATGAAAGCTGCCAATATTTATTAATAAGGAAAACATTTTTAGACATATGTCGTAATAATAAGCGTTCAGGAAGATGATTAATTTGACGGGCCATGTTCATGTCGTACATCAGATAGAAAATCAATAACATCTAAGATCTTTCTTTGGCGTTTCATATTCTTTTTTTTATTTTCCATACTACTGGAATGAAATTGATTTCGCACAAAAGATTCGCCGCATTAATGAAGACCGTAGGAATTTCATTTTTGTAAGACTTTTTTCGGTTTTAAGAACATGATTACAAAAGTTTGAGCTCGTGGTTGATTAATATCCCAAAGAAGGCATATTTAATCAAAACAAGAAAATAGATCTTTCATAACATTCGAAAGGTGGTAGTTCGATACTCAACAAGGTTTTAACAAATTTAAAAACTGGTGTTTTATTTTATTTTATTTTAACTAAAAGTTACATGCTTCGTGCATTGATTTTGTAGTTATTTAAATGTTAAAATGTTTAGAGTTAAGAAAAAGTTATAAAAGTATTATAACGTAACATTTTCTCTTGTGTAAAAATGATTAGCACTTTAAATAAAAACAAGTGTCTAAAGCATAACTTATTAACACTATTACTTTCTCAAATTTTACACAACATCATAAAACTGGGGCATTCTTTGCACTAAAAAATGATGATCACAACAAAACTAAAACTGCAGATTGAAAAATCCATTGTATTGGAAGTGATATTTGTGAGTACGTATTTGATTTTTATTTCAGAAATTTCAAATTTTGGTTTTTTTACTTTGATATATTTCAGCATAAATAACCATTATATCTTAATATATAGAATCAACTTTGTAAAAGAAACTCTTATATTTAGAAAAATTGCGAATGTGTTACGTATATGGAGCAGTAACACTACTTACATGTACAAATTAGTATTTGATGAAAAAATGGCAAGTTGATGATTTGTATTAAGATACAAATTGTAGTTACTAATAGTCGGCAAATATGTGAAAATTAGAAGCGTAAAATAGAATTCCTAGATTAAAGTGCACATATATAAATTAGGGTTTGAGTATGGGGTAGGGTTAATGTTATAACTCAAATATTGCTCACTTAACATAATTTATTCCCAAAAGGTATAAATATTTTACAAAAAAAGATGTGAAGTTTTGATATTATGCTGCGATAAATATTTACGCAATAAAACTTCAGTATTATCAACAGGTTGAACGTGTATATAAAAATAGCTGAATATTATCATTTTTCAGCTAATCAAAATATGTTCCTAATACCGCTTGTTCTTAATGTTGCCAATAAAAGTAGAAAAATCAGAGAAATAACTTAGAAACAACAATTCTTTTGATTTTGCATTCATTTCCTTACATTTGTTAAACATGAAGAGGGCTAGCAAGCAACCATTCGCTCCTTTGTTATGTGCACAGCTGTACCGTTGTACTGCCGACATTTGAAATATTTGGACGATTTTAGAAAGAACATAACAAGCAGACATAGCTAACTGCCATTACTGCCAGATTTGCACAGTAAACCCAAACTCAATATAGCTTAAAAATATCTTATTACGCGTAATTTTAACAATCGTTAGTGAAACAATGCGATACTACTGTTTACTATTATCTATATTGATAATAAATGGAGTATCTTCAAAAATCACTTCACTAGAAAATCAAAAAAAAAAAGGCACAGAAAAATTATGGGACTCTTTCTTCTATTTTCTAAGTTTTAGGGCGCTTTTACACTTACCGACACGGCAACGATAAATCGTAAGCGATTGTCGTCATCCGACATTGGAGCACGCAAAATGCATTAAAATATGCTATGCGCTTTTCCATCTCCCGATTCCAGGACGATTCTGCCGTCTCCGACCGAACGCTGTCGTTTGTCGTCCCATTCGTGTCGGATGGTATCCGTCTCTCCTTTAAAATCGGGACGATACTCATCCATCTATTTACTTTCTTCGAACTATATAGCAATTGCGTTTAAATTCGACATCTCTTTATTAATAAATATAAGCTTCAATTTGCAGACTATAAACAAAAGATGTAGCAATAAAACAATTTTATTCATTTTAGTTGGTATTTTGTTTCATTATTGTTGCTCAGACGATTTTTAATGCAACAAAAAAAAAAAAAAAAAAACTCAAGTTTTCATTCTGACAGTGTTGGCGCCGCCGAGGGATAAATGGCGAATCTATTCGCAAAGAAGCGATGGTGTCAACGAAGAGACGATTGACAACGAAACATATTTGTTAACGAATTCTCTTCATTATAACGAAATGGGGATACACTCGCTTAGTACTAAAGAGCACTACAATTACGAAAACAAAACAAAACTATATTGCGACGACCAACTTATATCATGGCGAACTGTGGACGTAATTTTAAAAAGTTCTATGGCAAACTTTTGGGAGTTAGATCCGCCATTTATCGCTCTGCAATTCCAGCAGATAGTATGCGTTTCGTTCTTAGTAAACAAGGTGAGTGAGAATGTAATAAAGTTGTGAATATCATGCACTCAATATCGTATTTTTCATTTGTTTTCTTTTTCTGGAAGTAAAGTAAATATAAAAGTCGTAATCTGATAAATGGAGGAGCCATAATAATATACGTGTGAGCACAGTGCTATCTCGAAATGAAATGCGATGGAAAATGACCCGTTCGGAGAAACGATATCGTTTGAGTGGAAAAGCAGTGCTATAAATGACACGACACGGTACTTATCGTTGCTGTATTACCGTCCGACTTTCGTCGTTGTCGTGTCGTCAAGTGTAAAAGCGCCCTTACAGTTGGCTTCTGCTGCTGTTACTTTGCAGTTTTTATCATCTACGCCGCAGCACTAGTCATTAGAAAATTAAGATAGGTGATATTAGGAACATGGACGATATTCGGGCTGCAGAATATAGAGCCTGATGAGAACAATGTCCCCCCTTCTACAGCGGATTGAGCAACAGATGACATTGCATCTTTGACACTCACGTGCACAAATTTAGTAAGATTTTGCCACGTCGTGCAGCATTTTCCTGGTGCAAATAAGATATTTCTACCATATTAAATTAGTATTATAGCGTTAACTAGATAATGCTTTCTTTGGGGCTGTTATTTTACTTTACTTTAAAGCATTATACTTTGCGAATTGTTTAGAAATTTGTCCAAAAGAATCGCTATAATTCAGAGAGTAATCCAGTTCAAAATATACAGGGTGGTTATAAATTAACAGGAGGTGTTTGTAGCCCTATAACTCGCAAACTACTGGGCGAAATATTGCCGAATTTCGTGAGCGTGCATATTAGACCATGAGATTTTGATTTCATGAATAAAAAAAATTAGTTTGAAAAATCACCACCAGGGGGAAATTTGGCGCTGTAAAAGTGTATTATTCTGATTATCAAAGAATTATAATTGCTACTGACAAAATATGCATCCATTTTATTTGCAAAAATGACTTTTTTTGTCACAAATGTGGTTCGATATGATCGCCATTGTAAAGTTGTAAGAACTGCATACGATGCACAACATATTCTACGGCAGCTCGTAACATATCAGAATGGATTTCTTGATGAGAATGCTCCCAGTCCGTCATTTTACAGATGATCGCTAAACGCAACGCGTTTATGCAAATTATTGCATTCTATTTGGTTAAATGGACCGCTATTTTGTTCGTGGTGATTTTTTTTTTAATAGAAAATTCTACGGCTATCATATTAAACCTCATTTGTAAAGCACAATCATTTTTGTTTGGCGAAATTGATTTATACAGCATCTTTTCAAGTTTAATTCGCGATATTCAGTGTAATACACTTTTACAGGGCCAAATTTCCCCCTGGTGGTGATTTTTCAAACTAATTTTTTTTATTCCAGAAATCAAAATCCCATGGTCTAATATGCCCGCTCACGAAATTTGGCAATGTTTCGCCCAGTAGTTCGCGAGCTAGAGGGCTCCAAACACCTCCTGTTAATTTATAACTACCCTGTATATTACATTTTTTAGACAAAATTTGTTAGACATTTTGACAAAAGAATTTCCGAAATATTAATGAATAGATTTGTCACAACTGCATTTCTAATCTTTACTTATTATTGCTCTAAGCTTTATTTTGTAGCTATTATATACTATTTATCAAAGTTATACGTTGTCACAGAAATCTCATTATAAGATAAAGTTATTAAAACACTTAAAATAATTATCAATTTTTTAAAAATTTCTTTTGAGCATCTTTTCAGTAAAAAACGAACATAAGGGGAACTTGATTAAAATATTTCAAGAATTGTTTAGCTGTGTTTTTTGCTTATTTTTTATGCTAGCCTAAAAATAAGATCCATCTACTTACATTTCCTACTTTTCAGTTTTATTTATAGTCAAGTTACAAAAAATAGTTATTCAATAGGTTAAATTTCAGGTACATGATCTCATCATCATGCTTATAGCTGATAACCTTCTAGTTTGAAGTACAAGGCTTATCTTACTTTGTAACTGTTGTGTGATTAAGCAATGTTCTTTTTTTTTTGACAAATTTGTATACTGATATATTTTATTACTTTTAAAGACAAGGTGATGAAACGGATAATTTATTTGAAAAAACCACGCACAAAAAGAATTAAATATGCATGCAATATTCATAAAACATATAAATCATTTTTCGGTTGCGTCTTTTCCAAAAAATAAATATTTGCAACAAATATTGTGTGTGAAATACGAACATAAACATTGCTGTTGAGTAAAATTTTAAATATAAAGCAAGCTCGGTATAATATCATTTAGAATAAATTAAAATCATTAAAAAATGGTTATAAACGTGTCGATTTATGGGTAGTAGAACCATAATGTAAAGATTGGAAAGTAGAAACCACCGAGATTAGATAAAACTGTCGATAAAAATTTAATGTGCATATACATGGCACGTTGTGATAAATGTTTTCCTTAATTTATTAATAATGACAGTTTTCACTGGTAAAAATCTAAGGGAATAGTGAATAGTAGAAAAGTAAGGTACAAAATCAGGGGTGAGTAGGGAAGGAGGAGGAAAACATGACTCCAGTATATTTTTTTGGACGTTTTGCGATTCGTAAGTAGCTTTTGTTAATGTCATGATAGTATAATACCATTAGATTAGCACATAAATTAAATAAAATAATTGACGAAAAGCAATTCGAAAATAAAAGAAAGTCAACTGTTTTCTACGCTTTTACTTAAACTATTTTCTAGATATGTTCTCAACGATTTTCCAAGGCTTATTGCCGTGATCTGCTGTGGATATTTCTGGCTAACGTTTCTCTTAGCAAGTCTATGGTTTCTACAGAGCGCATGCGAGTATATGAGAAATAAAGGGATGTAAGTGTCAAACTTTAAAATTAAAGGATAACTAGTAAAAATGGTTGGAAAACCTCAGATGAGTTTAGGCAATAGCATAATTCAGAAAAAAATTTCAATGAAAGCGTAACTAAGGTCCTTAAGCGCATTTTGCTCGAACTTGAATAAGTCTACTTATATGTTGTTTTTGCCGTTCTCCACTGACACAAATGAATTTAATGGAGTAGCTTGGCTTGTGAAAGTTTTCTGTGAGTACTATTCTTTATCCTTATGGCAGATCGAACTAATTACAGACTTGGTGGCACCGCTTTAATTGGTTTATGTATGATAGACCTATTTCCGTGTACATTTCATTGACTTCTCATATTTTTTCTTGAGAGGGTATATGATTGACTAACACACTTAAATAGAGATATTTAGCCTTTCACACCATGAATTCTTAAGAGCTTTGGGAGAAAATTTGTAAAAGATTGAATTTTAAGAAACTGGTCAAAAAATTGACACATTACTTTCTTGCTAAGCATATGGGTCACTCCATGGAAATGTCAACATCAGTCGAAGAAAAAAAAATACCGAAGTGAAAAAAGTATCAAAAAAATAAATGAATAAATAAATAAATAAAAATCATACAACATAAGAAGTTAAAGAACATTGAAAAAGTATTGTAATTATCACGGAGATTAACCATAATAAATAGTTTGTAATATGTCTACTGCTTGTTATTCGATGGTTACTTTAGTCACACACCATCTTGAGTAAAAGTGACACTTAAGACTAAAAAATATTAAAATTCAATAAATGTGTTTTATGTTTTTAAAAGACAACTTTACACTTTTATCAAATATTTCATTCAATTTTTAACACTTGTCTAATTTTGAGAAATTTTTGCCTCACAACATGAGCATTAATTTTCAGGCTTTCAAAAATGTTACGTTAATCACACTGTTATTTTGGTTAAAAAAACATCAACTGTCAGTAATTTTGTTTTAAAATCTTAGCAGAAATGATACATAAACTCATGTCTGTGAAAATTGCAACACCATGAAGAACTTGCGCGAATGGGTTGAAATTTTCAGCAAATGCAAAGTAGGGTATGATATGCAAATGATTAGAATTTTAAACTAGTAGCGCATGCGCACGCTGAGCAGCGCCCTCTGAATGCCGGATTTATCCGAATAAATAGACGGCTGCAGCAAGGCGTCTATGGTTATAGGTCGTTATTTGCTTGTGATAAACGTTAGCTCAGACGTTGCTTATGCTTCTTCGATGAAAAATTGCCAGGTTTCAATAACTTACGGAGTTTGAACGGGGGAGGATCATCGGCCTTCGTGAAGCTGGATTGTCTTATTGTGAAGAAGCTGCTCGTGTACAGCGTAATAGCAGTACAGTGATACATGTTTGGAAGCAGTGAACGGACGAGTGTCGG
>JAXGGA010022145.1:0-15464 GCA_038373865.1 Uloborus plumipes | reverse complement strand
ATAATTTATGCTTTACTTAAAATCTATCAATTTTATATTTAAATATGAATACCGACATCAGAAGATAGTGATCATTTTATTTGCATAATATTTCCATTGTGAAACATCTGTGTTAGTAGTCATGATTGACCAAAGCACTTGCCTAATTTCTTTTACTAAATATTGAAAATTAAACTTCTGTTATGAAAAACCCACAATACACCTTGCTTCCATGTGGTCATAGTGTTAGATTTAAATGTTTGAATGATTATTTATTTATTTATTTTTGGATAGATGCGTGTCAGCATACAATTGCATTAAACAGTTTTTTTTTTAGTTGAAACTATGACCGTTGGCAGCTGAATGATATTAGACAATTTATTTTAAACAATATATCTCAAATCAGATATTTGTTTGAGCCGTCATGATTTCCCTAAGTTGTCATACAATGTTTTTTATGAAATCTTCCAGATGAACTTCTATGAAAGTTATCTTCTTTTTTCAATGCCCACAAGTTTTTCGACTGAAAAATAAACAAATACTGCAACAATTTTTCCATTTTTAAAAGAAAGAGTTTATTACTAGCGTAAAAATACATTGAAAGTGAGATATTTTATTTTTGTTATATGATTATTTCTTGTTCATTTAAAAAAAACTGCATAGTACTACATGGATGCTTCAGATAAAGGTATGATACAATAAAAAGGGTATCATGCCTTTTAAAAACACTTTATTCTGCATAGTTTCAATATTGATTTACTGTGTGTTTTACCTTCTATATTATTTAGTAGTATCGCATACTTTCTAAAATATTGTTTTTTTGCAATAGATCTGTCCAGTTTTATCTTCGTCTTGGCTGTAAATCGGAAGTGACATCTTCAGAAGATCAGCCAGTTCTGTTCCAATACTCAATTGATGGTGGTTCTACATGGAATATGCTGGAGCAATTTGGATTTGGTGAAAATTCCAGAGTTTCTCATCCATCTTACATTGCTATAGAGCTACCTCAACATGCTCGCACAAATTCTACTAAATTAAGATGGTGGCAACCTTCATTAAATGGAACTTTCCGGGAAGAATGGGCTTTAGATCAGGTTTTTTCATTAATTTTAATTTCTATTGCTTTAATTTTCAGCTAATTTTTACTTCGAAATGAAATTCAAAATAAGAGTAAAGAAGAGCAAATTGTTTGCGTTTATAAGACACTGAAACTTCCATAATTGGATGTTTCCTGAAAATTCTATAAAAAATGAACTCTTAATGTAACAGCTTCATGTGGATATGACAGATACAGATGTGATGATTGTAAGATATTACCCGTACAAAGTGGTATTCTTTGAGAGCACTTATTAAGAAAAGAAAATTAAACTTAAGAAAATAACTCTTGCATCTAAACTTCTGTAGTACAGACAAACCTCGTTAATTTGGACATGCTGAAAGCAAATTACTGCTAAGACAAATTACATTTCTAATCCCCACCCCATTGCAACCCCAATGCTTTGTAATGCATTGTTCTTCACGTAAGACAAATTAGGGTAGACACAAAAGGATTTTAAAAATCTCTTGGTGTTCGTTTTAGTGAGGTTTAACTGTAATATGATTTCTCAAAATTCCTTTTTTTTCTCCCCCTTTACTGTTTCTGTCACGAAAAATATTGTTAGGTTTGAAATTTTAACTGTTGATATATTTTTTTAAAAAATCAGTTAAAATATCTGTTCTTAATTTCTGAGTAGTTTCTTAAAAAGTTTTGGTCATAATCTCTCAAAATAAAGACTTCTCTTTCTTTAACTGGACATAAAGAAATGATTTTTCTTCTGCCTATTATAATGAATATTTTTATTTCTTAGTCTAATTCTAGTCTTCCTTTTTTCTATATAAGTGAAGCTATTGTTTTGTAAGACTGTTATGTAACTATTACAGCCACCCAGAGGTGTTTTTTCTTAATTTTTGTATTTGATGAGGGTTTTGATTTTCAATTTCTATTACTAGGTATTTATTGGAGGAGATGCAAATGGTGTTTCCACTCTGAATGATGACTTTAGCAGTACTAAAGAAGCGAATTGGGTTTTGAATCCAGGTGCAAAGTTGGAGCCAACATGCGGAAGCAAAAATAATTTCTTACATTTCAAGGGTCTGTATTTTAAAATTAAACTTGTTTAAAAGCATATTAATATCTCCTATCTGTTCAGTTTCTAAAATGGTGCAAACAATTTATCAAAAAAGCAGTTATCGTCCTTTTTAGCCTACTTTCCCGTTAAAAATAAAAGATATACATAAAGAGCATTAAAAGTATCTTAATGCATTTAAAAATATCGCCAAGTCCAAAAAGAAATAAAAAAGGAAAATAAATATCGAAAAATTAAAAATTGGAAAGTAGGGTATTGAGATAGGGAATTTGTGTGTCGGTCTGTCTGTCCCCCCCCCCCCCCTAATAACTTTTGAATGAGCATTCCGATTTGAACTAACTTTTTTTTGTTGGAAAGATTTCGGCGAGTACAGCTCATTCCCATATTTGATTTTTCGATTTGAACAATTTTTGGTCAAAATTTGAACCGTTCAAATAACCTGTTCCGCGATACTGACTTTTTAGTGAACTGTCCGATTTGAACAAACTTTTTTTTGTTGGAAAGATTTTATCAAGAATACTTCATTCCTGTATTTGCATTTCCGATTTGAACAATTTTTCATTCAACATTGAACCGTTCAAACAAACTGTCACCCCTAATAAATTTTGAGTGAACAGTCCGATTTAAACGAATCTTTTTTTTTTGTTCGAAGGATCACGGCAAGGATACTTCATTACCATATTTAAATTTTCAATTGGAACATTTTTTCGTTCAACATTGAACCGCTCAAGCAACCTTTCCTCACCTAATAACTTTTAAGTGAACCGTCCGAATTGAATAAACTTTTTTTTGTTCGAAAGATCTCGGTGAGGCTCATTTCCATATTTGTTTTTTGATTTGAACCATTTTTCGTTCAATGTTAAACCGTTCAGAAAAAAACTTAATGTTAGTGCCTACTGGGAAATTTAAGTTGAATGTTGATCCTGAACTTAAAGGCGGACTTGCTTCAAACTAACTTTGTATGAAAATGGTTTTGATAATGTAAAGTACTTTTCTGAATAATCTTCTGTGAGGACTCTGATTCCGACTCCGACTCCGCAAACATGGCGGAAATGCAGGCTCAGAAAAAAATGACTGACTGTGCAGACGATTTTTTGTTTATTTATTTGTTTTATTTTATTTATTATTTATTTATTATTTATTTATTTTTTTTTGCAGACGATTTTTTTTGTAACAAAATTTTTTCATTCACAAGAGCATTTTATTCTTTATTTATATTTAACAACTGGCAACGGATTAAAAATGAAATTCCAGACATTTTATAAACGGACGATTTTTTTTTTCTTTCCTTGATAAAATGTGTTTTGATGTTCTTTGTACTTTTATTTACTTTTTTTTGAAAACGATCGAGGAATTTTTCTGCGGAAGAACTATAACAGTTACATTCTTTAAAGGTGCGACAAAATTTTATTTTTTCTTTTATTACTTTTTACATGTATATTTCATCTAATGAGAGGGGTACATTTTGCTTTTAGAAATCAGCTTTGAGTGCAAAAAAGGTATGTTTGACATAATTTTCAGTCTCAGATAATTAAGAAAATATTGATCAGATGCTAGAATGCCGATGTCGATGTACGGGAAAGTAGGCTCGTTTAGTTCTTGACATAACTTCTATTAATCCCTTCATTTATGCATAATATTACAAAATAATATGTTGAATTAATACTTATTACATTGAGGAACAGTGCTTTTGCTTACTTAGATCTGTGATTTGTTTTTGACGAACTTCTAACCCCTAATTTCTAAAATTATCTCGGCTTTAATCCATCAGATCAAATTCTCTAGCTACATAGGGATCAAATTGACTGATTTTCAAAATATAGGAAATATGAAATATCTATACATAAGCCAAAAAATAAATAACTAAATAAAATAAGGTAAACAACAATAATTAATTTTTGCAATCATAATTAATTATTATTACACAAAAATATAAATTCTTACTATCTTTTTTGTGTTATTAATGAGCGTGGAATTATTGTTCATTCCTTGTAGATTCTCCAATTTTTGTCTGAACATTAGGGTAAAATGAAAATTTTTGCGGAAAATAGTAACAAAATTTTGGGGGTAAGAGAAACACTTTATTTCAATTTAAAAAAGATTTATTTTAGTCAATGCGAGGACAGTAGGGCTTCCTGTGATATGTGCTCTCCCGCGGAAAAGAAATTGCATTCTCATATTCATATAAGAGAAGAGAAAATAATCTGATATGGTGTTTAAACAAAAAAAAAAAAAAAAAAAAAACCATTGTGTTGCTGTTTTGAAATCAATTCTAAAATAACCAAAAATTCATTGAAGTTATGCAAAAGATTTTTCCCCAGTGTGATCCACTTTACATGTTACACCCATGGTGCTAAAGATCATGTTATCATACCTAGGGTACTCAGATACCTTTAATCCAGAATTGGTACAGTAAAAGTTTTAAGAAATATATTAAAAAGCCCCTGTCAAGACACCTCCCAAGGTGCCATTTATTACTCCTACAAACTTATAGGAAATCATATTCAGACATATTTTATATTAAACAATATCTTATTCAGTAAATTTTCATTGCCCAAAATGGTTTATATATTTTGCTACAGGCTTAAAGAAATGATTTGCAGTACAAGTATTTCTTTGTCTGGTAAGAAACAAAAAAAAAAAAAAAAAACATGTCTCTGACTTTAATGTAATGTTCCATCTTTTACATCAAATTTTACTTTTAATTCTAAAAAAAATACGAAACTTAAGAAAGAATCAGGATGAGGACTTGAATTTTCTGATAAAATCATCAGAGTTTCAAAATAAAGATAAGCTTCTCAAAATCAGGACATCTGTGCACCCTAGTCATGTCCTAATATTCATTTTCTGGTGAGATCAGAAATAAATGGTGGTCAGATGAATGTGATGCATGTGTGGGTGATTTCGAAAATTTGTATTTAAAATTAAATTTGTTTTTGAAACAGGACCTGATGACAGAAGGTATGCTGTTACTACTGATGTAGTTGTTGTTGATAAAACATACATTCAGTTTGAGTTAGTGATGGGTTGTAAATCTACTTCAGCCAACTGTTATGGTAAGTGAATTAGATTCTGTGCTTCATTTTTCGATACATTTTCTCTGGGCTGCTTCAAATCATAGAAAATATTCATATTTGAACACAAAATTATTTTTTCAAATAATAGGAAAACAGCACAATAATGATTGGGAAAAAAAGATTAGTAGATCACAGGGGATTTTTTTTTTTTTTTGTTACATTTGGATTTAATGATTCACAATTGTATGTATGAGTTTTCAACGATTTAATTAAAATGTAAGTATGATTTAGTTATTTAAAGAATTCATTATGCTTCTCAGTTTTGTTGTTTGACTTTGTATTTTAAGTGAAATAAAAGAATCTAATTTTCTACTGCCACAAAGAGAAAAACCCCAAGTTTTTTCTTTTAATATAATTATGTATTCTAATGAAATAAAAAAAAAATAAACTTCCTGCTGTAATAAAGAGAAAAGTATAACAAGTTTTGTAATAAAAGTTTTGTTATTAATTTGCAAAAGAACATGAATTAATTTAGAGAGTTTTCAAGATAAATAAAAATTATTTCGCTTGATCCACATTATTACAATTTGTGAAAAAATTAATATCTTTTAGTTTTCGTTAAACATGTGGACCTGCATATATGGTAGCAACTTTTACCTTTATTGATTTTCCACCACATTTATTTTTCTAGTTCTCAATAAATTATCTTTTTTTATAGTCTGTTACTTTAAAATAGGCACATCAAGGGCACAAATTTCTCATCGTTTCCACCGAAACTGATTTGACAATTTATTTGTTTTATGTGAATCGAGTTTGGTTTCCATGGAGATGACGCAAAATTTGTGACCTTGATACACATATTTTAAACTAACAGTCTATAGTACAGACTTCTCAATTACTTTTCATTGCATCCTCTTTCAGAAATGCTGCTCTATCATTTAAAGTCAGCAGTGACGAGCAAAAATGCTTCCTATTTGGAAGGTTTTCGTTTTTTTATGTATTACATCTTCTAATTTACAAAAAATAAAGAAAAGAAAAAGTTCTCTTTGAGTTATAGAGGGATATTTTATATACAAAAATTAAGCTTAGAAGCTTTCGTCACAACCTTGATTCAGCTATTTTACATTATGATATTAAATCTTCTATTGTATCACAGCTCTTAAATTGCTAATATTATATTCCAACATAACTGCGGAAAATTGAAACTTGTTCTGAATTTAATAGACATTAAATACAGTACAATACAATGCTAATGAATGTGGAAGAAAATATCTTTTTATGGTTGTTGAAATTGTATTTTATGTAAGTGAACATGGAATCTTTTTAATCAATTGCATTTTGTGATCATAGTCTAAATGCAATAGAAACTCAGACTGTAAGGATAGGTATTACATAATTTCCCTGTAATGTATAGACCTTGTGATGCTGGAATAGGTATTATATATTTATTTTTGATTTAAAATAAAAATTTACACATTATTACTCAACAGAATTACTTTTGTACGTAAGTTTCAAACATCTTTTAAGTAATTACTTTTGTGTTCCTGGTAGAAATTCATCTGGAATACAGCATAGACATGGGTAAGACATGGAATTTAGTTCAACAGGATTGCTTACCAATGAACGTGGATTGCAATGATTTTTTTGAAGGCAGTGTTTTCCGTTCTGATATTTACCAAGATATAACCCGCATATCTGTTCCTCTACCATATTATACAAGGTATGACTTAATGTGCACAAGTTCTTTATATGTTGAAAATTTTTAAATCTCATGATGTTCTTATAATTATTTTGTTATATCTATATATTTATTGATGAAGAACAAGAAAAATATAGAGCTTTCTTCATCCCAACAGTGTATAGTTATAGTGCAGCATGAACGAACTTTCTATCAATATTATTGGTTAATGTTCAGACAAACGTTTGGTGCTTTGTTTGGCTTTTTTTTTTTTAATTTTTTAAATGCAAAGCTAGTACACAATTGAACAGAAGAAGAATTTGCAGGATTAATAAATGAGTTAGTTTTTGATCAAGTAGTGATGATATTTCTGATGCTTAATAAGAATTGCAAAATGATAACTTCCAATGCACGTTATGGATTGTTTAGTATATCATACACTGACTATATTTTGAGGTACCTATTGCTTTTTTCTCATTGTCTTCGAACCTGTTTTTATTAAATTTTATTTTGATTAATATAATGTGAAAGTGCAGAACAAAGTATAATTATTGGACATTTGTTCGGAGATAAGTCAAAAATTTGTTGAATCTTAAAAAAACATGTTTGATAAAGCTTTAAAATTAATCCTGAAAGCCACAAGTATTAATCTTTCTTGATGCACAGAAAATTGGAGCAATTGAACTGTTATTCTTTTAATTAGTTTCTCAATTTTATGTTTTCAGAACACAGACTACTCGTTTTCGATGGATACAACCTATTGGTTTCAAATCATCTCAAACTTGGGCCATTGGGCATTTGTATATTGGTGATGAATGTCAAAATATGTGCTCAGGACATGGAAAATGTAGCTCTGGTGTATGCAAGTATGTTTTATTCTATTATTATTATATAGTAGTACCTAATAACAATATCCAATATTACATGTCATTCTTTTGTGAAACATTATCATAAACATGAAATCAATTTTTTACGTGTAAATGCAGTGAATCTTTTTCAGTTTTACGTAACTCCTTATAATTACTGTGGACTCTAGTGCCAGCTATCACATTGGTACAATAATTAATACTACTTCCATTGCCTAGCATTTTCCCATTCCCCCATTTGAGGGAATATTGTTTTTTTGGAATAGATTAAATTTTTTTAGATAAAAAAGTGTTAAAATCATTTAATTATTTATTTATAATAGTACAATGATAAGTTACACTTCAACACAATTTCCTTATCATGTTTCTGTATTGATGCATTTATTTTCAGATGTGATGATGGATGGTTTGGAAATGAATGTGAAGAATCAAAATCACCACTCCCTAGTGAGTTACGTGATTCTTTCCAAAACGAACCTTCCCCTAGTAAATATGCCCTTTTAGTGGGTGGTATGCTTTCTGATCTGTGTGGTCCTCTTGCTTCTGGATCTTCCATGCATTTTTATGGGGTTGGTAAAACTAGCAAATCATTGTGGAAAATTTAGAAATTAATTTTTAGCTAGATCACGGCTTTGTAATGGTAATAATGAATTATTTTCATTTTCTTGCAGAGTTGCAGTAGACAGCTCGTTACAAAGGACCTTAACTTAGAGTCTGCATCAGTGATCCATTTCTATTTCCGCTATGGATGCATATCAGCACCCACAAGCAGCAATCATACTGTTTTCTTGCAGTACTCATTGAATGGAGGTATCATATGGCATACTCTGAAAGAACTTTATTTTAAAAACTACCTCTCAACTAGGTAAGAATTTGTATCAGAATTGAAATTAGTAAAAAGAAAGAAGGAACAAAATTTGCAGCAAAGTCATTTTAAAAAATGTTTCAATTTCAGAAAGCTTTGTTCTCTCTACTTTTATGCTTTTAGTGATGAAAATGGTATAATGAATAATTGGATTAAACAATGGATAAAGTTATTGCTTTGTAGGATGTAAAAGGAAATTATGCAGCTTAACAATCAACTTATGATTGTTAAGCTGCATGACTCCTTTGACATTAAGGGCAAAATACTCCCGTGGATTTCGGATTTTCTCCGGGATAGATCAATAAGAGTTAAGTACAATAACACCCTCTCGGATCCTTTTGGAATAAAACAAGGTGTTCCGCAGGGCTCGGTCTTGAGTCCAGTATTGTTTTCCTTATATATCTCTGGTATCGAAAAAGTCATTAACAAACATTGTAAAATGGGCATATTTGCAGATGATATCATCATCTACAACTCAAGCCATGATATTGAAGACATTGAGCTTAAACTTAATAATGCTCTGGATGGGGCTTACCATTTTGCTGAACAACATAAATTAATTTTTAATGCCTCAAAATCTATTTCCACCTTTTTTACAACCGACAGACATCTATTTAATTACCAGCCTCGAGTTTTAATGGGTGGAACTCAATTGAGCTATAATAAAAATGCCAAATACCTTGGTTATATCCTTGATCAGGAAATCACAAGTAATAAACATATTGAAGCACAAGTTCTTAAGGCTAGACAAAGGCTGAATATCCTCAAATATATATCAGGTCGAGATTGGGGTGCAGATGCTCGCACACTTCGCACTACATATATCTCCCTTGTTAGGCCAATACTGGAGTACGGCTTTCCGATTTATTCCTGTGCTTCCAAGACTGGCCTGGATAAGCTTGAGAGAGTGCAGCACAGCGCAGCAAGAGTCATCACAGGGCTACAACATAGTTGTCCAATTGAAATTGTGGATTACGAAAGTAATTTTTCCATCTCTTTCCCAGAGAAGAACCCTGTGCCTTACAAAATATTATAACAAGCTAATTAGCTATAACGAGCAAAACAGAACTTCTGGCTACCTCCTTGATTGGACCAACAACCAACGACTAAAGAAGCACAGCCCCTTTTCCTACGCCAGGACACTAAATCTCCCTTCTTCGAATGTAGAGGGTCACTCGTTGAAACCAGTAAGGGCCGGATTAGAACTTGACGGAATTTACTTCCATGAAGAGCTCCTAACAACTGTGACAAAAAACTCGGAGATTCCGGCTCTCGTTAAGCAACTGGCACTTGAAACAATCCATAATATCCCACCTTCTTCTCTGAAAATCTACACAGATGGTAGCAAAGGTGAGGGTGGAGTCTCGGGCAGTGGGGTATATATAAACACAACCTCTGGAGTACAGGCATTCAAAATAAGAAACCCAGATAACTGTTCCGTGTTTAGATCAGAGCTAGTTGCCATTAGAAGAGGTTTACAGTATGCAGTAGAGGTGGGGGACCAATTTAGGGACATCTGGATTTTGACCGATAGTCGCGCTTCGGTTCAGCATCTCTCAAATTGGAGCACTATTGGAGATCAAACTAGCCTGGACATTCTAAAGATTCTTGAGAGACTATCACCCAAGCATACAGTGCATTTCCAATGGATCCCCTCGCATGTTGGAGTAGAAGGGAACGAAAAGGCGGATTTCTTGGCCAAGTCGGCGTCAAAGGAGGGAGTTAACCCAGGAGGAACGCTCACATCTAGTGAGATTACATCCCTGGCAAGGATTGAATTCAATCGGCTCATGAAAATCCCTCCTAGCCATTCCTGGTACTTTGCCAAAAGACCAGGTGAGACTTTCAACATTACTCCAAGACCATATCAAACTGCCTTTTCTCGCATTCTGAGTGGGCACACGAGGGGACTCACCTTTCAGCAGGGGAAAAAGACTTTTCCAAATTGTCCTTGGTGTTGCGCCGACGTGGCTTCCCCCGGACATATCTTGACCTGTTTGAATTTTACAAAAGACGAAGTCCTTAGGGACCCTATACTTTTTTTTAGATGTTTTAGAAATTTTTGGTTTTATGGGGGTTGTCTAGCCCAGCTAGACAACCTGAGATAAGTAAGAAGAAGAAGAAGAAGAAAAGGAAATTAACTTTTGTTCGCAGTATAACTGGTTTAAATGAAAAGTTGGTCATAAGAATGTTTTTCTTTTTAAGGGGTTAAGGGAGAGGCCCAAAATAGACTGTTTAGAGAATTTATGCCCACAAAAAGGATTCATTTGTAAATACATGATCACACAATGGCTCTAAAAAATGTATAAAAAAGTTTAAATGAAAAATTTGCGAAATACTCATCATATCCTTGAGTTAAGTTGTTACATTGTAAAAGCCAACCGAATCCACCGCCCAGTAATCAATAATAACAACAACAATTAAACATTAAAAAAATAAAAACCCAGGAAAAGATTTGTGCAAATCCTTTTGCTTTTCTATGATTATTATTAATCTTAGATTAATATGCCTGCTGATGCACTTGTACATTCAATTTTTAATTTAAAAAAAAGTCACTTTTTCTTTTTTTTCTACCTTTAGTTATGTTGCTGTTCCACTTCATGAAGAAGTTCGACAGAAAGTTGTTAGAATTCGCTGGTGGCAACCTCATCACAGTGGGAGAGCACACAATGACTGGGCACTTGATAATATATTTATTGGTGGAGCACAACAAGCTCCAGAAACTTTCAGTGCACTTTATGATGGATATTTTTTGGTTGAGCAAGAGTGGCTCAGTGCCACTCATATTAACCATGAACAGTATTGTGACAGCAATCAAGCAGCAGCGGTAGGGAAATCTATCAGCAATGAAGATGCAGTTTTGGAAACAGCGGATATACATGTTAAAAAACATTATGTTCTTGAATTCATGGTAAGATGTCAAGTAGATTGAGTTTTATGCTTTAAAATGTTCTAATAATTGATTTTGTGGTTGGTCTTTATATATATTTTAGATGATGTTACCATCTTAAATTATGTTTAAAATTTGATTCATGTTTATTTTTAATTTGTTTATTCATTGGATATAAACACATTAAATGCCTGTTGTTGGAGTGTAAGAAAATGCAAATTAAGTGACTTCATGGGATATTAATGTAACCAAGGGCGGATCCAGAAACTTTTCAAGGGGGGGGGGGCGATTGTTTTTTTTTACCGTCATATAAAATATCCCCTTCCCTCCCCCGGAAAAAAGCATAAAAACCCAAACATACCTATGTGTGTGTGTTGAAGGATCTTTTTCTTTTTGTTGATCCTTCCCACCCATGTTTTGTTTTGCTCTGTTCTTTCTAATGCTCTTGCTTTCTGTGTTTTTTGTTAAATATTTTTGGAAGAATGACCTTTGTAGGGGATGCATTTAACTCTTTTAATTAAGAGGGGAGGTGTAGAATATCCCTAATTTGAGGGGGTTGGGGGGTTTCTCCCCTGTAAAATTTTTTAAAAAATCGATACAAAATTCTGCATTACGAGGCCTTATACGGGTATGAGAATAAGGTAATCAAACAAAACCTTTTAAATACTATGCCTTTTGCAAATTAGGATCGATTAAAATATCAAAAAAAAAAAAAATATCGACCGACAAATCCTTGACATTTATCTGCAGAGATAAAGAACGAGGGAAGAGAAAAAAATAAACACACATCATCACTTGCTTACATCGGTTTTCATTTAGTTACACTGTAATTTATATTTGTAGAATCATTATTGTATTAGCATACATTCAGGGGTGCCCGGAATTGAGGTCATTGCGACATCCTTTTTTGGAAAATTTTGTCTGATGAAAAAGCAAATTTCTACACAGTAGTAAAGTATTTCATTAAAAAAAAAATCTTGTCAGAGTATGCAAGTGACTGGGAATTTCAATCAGCAAATTTAGAAATTTCCCCCTTTGAATAGGTCAAGATTGGGGAGCCCCTGCATGCATTACACTAAACGGAATTGTACTTACCTATAGTCTTTTGTCTGTTTGATGGCGATTCAATTGATATTAAAGGTGATTCAGTTGAGGAAAGTGGCTCAGGTTCAGTTGATATTGATGATTTTCTACATTTTCCTTGTTTTAAGTCACCTCTTCATACTTAGTCACCTCTTCATAGTCACCCTTAAGTCACCTCTTCATACTCTTAGAACTATCTTCATATAAAATCGCATAAATAAGAAAGTGTAATAATAACCGAACTAGGAGTGTTCCTCAGTTCTACTGACTCCAAAAGGAGACTAAAAGACCACATGAAATAGTGCTTATTTTCTTTACATCATATAGACAGCGTCCCTCCATATGATGACAGGCGTCAAGAAATCGGCGACTTGGAATGTATGAATTCGAAAGCGAAGGATACCCCTTCCCCTATTATCGTCTGCATTTCTGCCTGTTGAGACTTTTAATTTTGCGCTGTCTTAAAAATGGTGCAAAATTTCAGTCCCACAGAAAAAAAAGAAATAAAATAAATTACTCATTCCTAGAAAGGCAGAAAATAACTTAGAAGTTTTTTTTCTTTTTATATTTTTGGTAAATGCCTGTTTCTTTCTTTTTTTTCTTTTTCGCTTTTCTTTTCTTTTTTTTTTTTTTTGGCTCAAGCCTTGTATCTGCCCTTGAATGTAACAAAAAATAACGTTCACCATGAACTATGCAACATTTTTACCTTCGTATACTGCACTAAGTAAAAGGTTTTAAAGCACTTTTTCTGTACTCAATTTCAATCATGAATGCACCTTTAGTGATGTGCATACTTATATTATATAGCTAACTTTTTACTTCTTAGAACTATCTTCATATGAAAATGAAAAAAAAAAAAAAAAAAAACTCTACAGCAAATAAATGCTAAGAAGGTTATTTTGATTTGAAGGTTATTTGAAAAGAAATCTTTTCATTAAACAAATTGGAAAGCATTACTTTTTTGTTATTGAGCTGTTATTAGTTTCAGAAAATGAACTTTCACGTTGCTCACTTTTTTTTCTCTCTTGATTACACTTGTGCTTTAAATAAATTTAAATCATAAATTTGAAGATTGAAGTTTTCAAGGCCAACATAAGGAACAAAACTGCTTTATTTCTTGCACAAAATTCAGTCAGTAGATGACAATGGGGGAAATATTTTTACAAACTTGTTTGATATTATTTCAAAAACTAAAATTAGGGGGAAATATTGCATATTTATAATTTTTTAAACTATTGTCGCTGTAAGTTTAGTGATGCTTTACGCAAGTTTAGTTTTCCCCCTTACTTTCTGTTTTATGCATGTTATTGAGTAAATTTGAGTGTTTTTCTAAATGCCATCAACATGCTCTTGTAATTTACTTTCATTAATTATTTTGATGTTTTAACACATTTTTATACCCGTTTTCAAATAGTTATCTGTTGGATGCAATGAAAGCTGGGAAGATCCTGGATTGCCTGTTAAGTTGGAGTATTCAGTAGATTTTGGTAACTCATGGCAAGAATTGGTTCCGAAGTGTCTCCCAATGGAACTTTCCTGTTCTGGAAATGCAGAGTATCCCTCCATATTTTTTGCTCCATTTCCCTGGAGGAGATTAAGCTTTCCTCTCAGTGGAAATGTTTTATCTAAGTAAGTCTGAGTTTAAAAATGATGTTTAAAGTATCAAAAAGATTATTTGTTCAAAAAGTAATAAAATTAGAAATTATTTGGAGGGATTATATTGGAATACAAAATTGTATAAAGCATCTAAACCAATCTTTCTATGGTGTAAGCTGAAATTAATAAAAAATTGTTTCATTTTTCTTTTGAACACTACATTGTCGCTGAAAGACAAAACTTGCTTCGTAAAATTTCGGGCTTTTGATAATTGGGTTTTTCTGTCCTCCTGTTTTCCCCACCCTCTCCAAAAGAATGTAAGATAAACTTATATTCTGTTATTAAATACAAATTTGAAATATTCAATCAGCTTCACACACCAGGCCCAACCAAGTCAAAGTGACTTCAGGCATAGAAAAAACAACAGAAATTCTGTTCCTCATGATCTGTTCCTAAGCACACTCTCAGTATTTTTCTTTTGCATAATATACACAAGTTCACAAAACCTGAACAATGGGATTGGCATATAAATCTTCAATGAAGGTCAAATATCCTTTTTGCAAAAAATCATACTACCCTTTTAGTAAAATTCTTCAAAAAATTTATAGGAGTAACCAAGCTAGAAGCAGGTATAATTTTATAGACCATCGTGCATGTATTTCTACCTTAGCCTTGGCTTAGTGGCGGTAGTTTGCTGCTTAACTAAATCATGTTTTCTTTTCCTCTTAGTTTATCATGCATATTCGTTAAACTCGCAAACTTAATTTAAGAACTTATTTACTTGACTACTTTTTAGTCCCTTTCTATATTTTAATGCAAATTTCAAGGTAAGATGTCTGAGAATTTGCTCGTAGCAAGGTCTTACTAAAAATGTTTTTTGAAGAGCACAATAATTTCCTTGAAATCAGTTATTGCTGTTTTTTTAAAGTATTAAAGCAATTTTTTTTTTTTGCCACTGACTAGACTTGGAGCTGTATATTATTAACTTAAACTGGGAGCTATGTTTTAACTGTAATGTAACTAAAGGATAACAACATAAACCAGCATTTTGATGTGTGTATCTCGAGCAGAGTATTACAAAAAGCACAGAACAAAATCGGAAACCAGATAGTTTTCTGTAATACACCCTGTGGTGAATTAACACTTTACAGAACAAAGCAAATTGTACTTGAGCTTAAGCCAGCTACAATGCAGCAGACATATTACGGAAATCTTTACGGTCTGTCATGTGCTGATAGTTTACAGAACCGATTGTTTATTTTACTTTTCCTTAACTACAGCAGTACCTGTATATATTCACTGAAGAACATTTCTCATCTACTTAGCACTCATTGTAAAACACTATTTTTTTTTTTTAAGTACTG
>JAXGGA010022144.1:0-15465 GCA_038373865.1 Uloborus plumipes | reverse complement strand
TTACGACAATTTTTTATTGCAAAAACAAGTCCAGGTATTTTGATTGGCGAGAAAAAAAAGTCGCCAAATTTCCGATTTGGGGGGATATATCAAAGTAGTTCCCTAGAAAGTTTGATAGAGATTTTCAAGTCGGGCTGGAGTTTTTTTCTTAAGAAAGTACAGGCACGTATATTTTACGTTTAATAACAATCTTTTCATTAATGACGACGTAATGAATCCAAAGTAATGGTTCGCACCTTTTTTTCCTGACATTCAAGATTGCTTATTGCTTTCATTGCGCCGTGTGTGAAGTTCGGTCCTTTAATCCATTTTTTGATTGGTAGATATTAAGGCACAAGATCCATTTTCATTGCGTGACACAAGCATTTTCATGAAAGTTAATACACCGAGGAAAGAAAACAGCGTAGTTTATCGTAGTAAAAACTCTTGTAGCAAATATCATACTATGATTTTTTCGAGCCTAAAAAATGTTAACTATTAATTAAATATTTATTTTCATTATGCTATTCTTTTCGGATTGACTCGTGTAATTTTTTGTCTTCCAAGACAAATTTACTTTTATGATCGAGTAGAGGATGGAGGAAGGACACCGGAGAAAGGAGGCTGCATTAAGAAATGCAAAAATCAGGCTAGGGTATAGTTTTCGTTTACAAATTTCTGAGAAAAGCACTAGAACATGCAGGTACACAGGACAGAGAAAGAGTAAGTAAAGGAGTAAATTGCGCATATTGAGTACTAGTAGAGATTTCATTCAAAAATTCTAGCAGCACTATTGACTTTGGAGAAAACATATGTTCCACTCAAAAAAAAAAAAAAAAAATTCTCTTTGCCTTTTTTTCTGGGTCGTGTGCCCTGAAACCTCGTGCGGGGGTTGCTCACTCTCAATCCTCACGGTTAGGGTCGCTGCAGTATTTATACAGTACTACAATTCGTTTCTGCAGTGCAGTGACGAAGTTTTCTCTTAGGTAACGTTGTCTCTTAAGTAACTGTTTCTTACGTATTAGTACTGAAGCTATATCATTACTAGATGGGCCTAGTTTCCAGAAAGTCCCAGTATCATAGAGAGTTTCTTGTATTATTGAAAAGTACCTGGGAACCGAGGCCCGCTCGGTAAATATATATATATATATATATATATATATATATATATATATACAGGGTGTCCACTCCAATCGTGGACCAATAGCTAATTTCTAAACCGTTAGAGATAAGCATATAGTTTATTTAGGAAAAAATCTCCAAATTACGAAAGGAATTTTGTGTCTATTCAATGTTTTTCAAAAAATCAAATTTTGAAAGAGTTACGAAATTTAAATTTTTATACAACCCCCCAGTCCTATCAATCATATTTAGTAAAACATTCTTGACACTGTAACGTTTAAAACTAAAAAAAAATCACTCTTCTACCACAAAAATTGACCGAGTTATGACGTTTTGAAAAATCAAGATTTTGTATTATTTCATGACGTCATCGAGCTATCGCTTAAGGGACCGTATGCGAAATCCTTCAAAATCTTAATTTTTCAAAACGTCATAACTCGGTCAATTTTTGTGGTAGAAGAGTGATTTTTTTTTAGTTTTAAACGTTACAGTGTCAAGAATGTTTTACTAAATATGATTGATAGGACTGGGGGTCTGTATAAAAATTTAAATTTCGTAACTCTTTCAAAATTTGATTTTTTGAAAAACATTGAATAGACCCAAAATTCCTTTCGTAATTTGGAGATTTTTTTCCAAAATAAACTATATGCTTATCTCTAACGGTTTAGAAAGTAGCTATTGGTCCACGATTGGAGTGGACACCCTGTATATATATATATATATATATATATATATATATATATCGTAAGCAGAATTTTTTTTTAGCAAGATAAGTATGTACCCTCTGGGGTCTATCGTAACTTTTAAGGGACGATTTTTCTCTCCTTAACCTCTTCCCGGCTTTTCCCGAGCTGGACTCGGGCAAGCGAAATGTTCCATTCTGGCTCATCCCGAGCGTAGCTCGGGCACTGTGAAAATTAACACTGCACAACCAGTCTTTCCCGAATTATTTCACATGTCCCTTTTATGGTTTCGGATGCTTTTATTTACTATTGTTGCTGCTAAATGGCAGCACTATACAGTGTTTTGAGCTGTAGATTTAAGATAAGAGTAGGCGCCAACTCCAAAGTATAATGATTTCTGCCATACAGAAAGCCAACTTTACAGGTAAATATTCATTTATTACTCATTTATTTAAATAGATATTTTCACATTTATTTTTAGGAAATGTTGCATGCGAATGATGCTATTATGTTTAAAAAGATATGTATGTATGAAATTAAGCATAAAAACTTGATATTTTTTGATCCGTAATCCCGAAATAAAATGAGTCTGGAAGGGGTTAATAAAAAAAATATTTTTTGTATGATATTTTTTGTATTATTTTTCCTGTCCATTAAACACTGTTTGTAACCAGTATACAAAATATCTTTGGAAAAAAAAATGATAGGAATTAATCGGTTAAGTTATTACCCTATTTTTTCTGTTGCTATTGTCAAGATTTTTGGATATCTTCGTTTCGAATAAAAATAAATGATAACAAAAAGTGTTTCTTCTTCTCATTTGCAAAATTTGTTGTAGCTGTTAATACAGGTCAAAAACTTATATATATATTTTAGGAAAGTAATTTTATGCTCAGATTTAATTTTTCCTACATCTGCCATTTAATATGATAAACGGAATCATTGCTTTATTCGTATATAATTTACATGTTGATGATTGCTTCATATATTACAGTATAATGTTATGGATATGACGATTTATTAGTGTTCTTATGTTCGTTTTGAAACTAAAACATGAAAAAGACTACAGGAAAAGATAAAACTGAAATGTACACAATTTTTTTTTTCTGAAAACACGTACAAGTGTAATTTACTATACTGTGCTGCAGGAATATAAAAGGCAATATTAGCAGAAATGAAACTTTGAGACATCAATGAAGCGCTTTTAGGATTCCGTAGCAGTGACAGGAAGATGTTGGGGTTTGGCGTTATTTTCATGCTTTATATTAAGCGAAAACCTAATCAGCAAGCTTGTACAATAACGCTAATATACAGCGACAAAAAGGTAAAAAAAAAAGAAGAAACAATACTGTTCTTTACTTTCCCACGGCTGTCTAGATTGTAGAAATTAAAAACTAAGTTTCAAAAACCCAGCAGCAATATTTTACTGCGAAAACTAATTTACCAGACACAAGTTCATTTTTTTATAAAAGTGTTTATGCAGGAATATTTTATTAGTAAATTAAATTAGATCTGATATACGGCTTCCTACTTTGCTACCGGATTTCAGTATTCATAGCATGATAAGTAGCTACAACGATAACACAATCTTTTAATGGCTCAGTTTTATAGTGCTAACAAGTATTTTGCATTTGCAAGTCAATTTTCACCTCGTCTCATGAAAAGTAGTTTAGTTAAAATTCTAATTGCATTTTGCTTGAGTCAATTTTTTAGTCATGCTTTGAGTGCATTTCTAAAAACGCCCTTAAAATGTCAAAGTAGTCACGGTGTCAAGCTATGCACTTTAAATTGAAGAATTTTATGAGTCTCGCATCTTGTGATAAGCATTGGAAGAATAATGAAAAGATGTTTTTCACCATTTCTGGAGAGGCTCAGGAGATACTCACCGAGTAATTGAGCTCTGCTTAAACAAATTCAAACAAAACAAAAAAAAGGAAGAAAAAGAGGAAATTCGCCCACTGCAAAAACTAAACTGTTGTCTTTACAGTATAATACTGGCAGCCGAGAATCCAGTTTGAAACTGTCAAATGGACAGCAAGAAACTGTAAAATTTGTAATGTTACAGTGATAAATTGCAAGATTGCTAATTTTAGTTTATTACTGTGCATTTTACAGTATTAAAAGGAACCTCTGCTGCTAGTATTGTACTGTAAAACCAAGCATTTTTTTCAATGCACAGAAAAAAGGGATTTTCGAGAGAATGGCGATTTAGTGTAGTTCCGAAAAAAAGGTAAGATATAATATGATACACAAATGTATGAACTGCAGTTAATATTCCAAACTGTTTACTTTAAGTTAGCAAAAAAGGTCGGAGTAAAAGAAGTGGTAATTTTCAGTCATTTTCGTCCCTAACAATCAGGGAAATAACATACTATACTGGTAGAATACAAAAGTTCCTGCATACCAGGGTTCGACAAATCTCAAAATTTATACAAGTCCTATCGGGCATGTTAATCGAGAAAACATGTCGGATTTTTTTTTCTTATTTTTATGTGGCTTTATTAAATTGTAGTTTTAACAATACATAACAAAACATAAATTTCTATTGATACGTTAATAAAGAACCCACTTCAAAAAAAATATCTTTACTATAACATTGCTAACTCTATGATCTTAAATAGAAATGAATGAGAAAGCATTATACACACGCAACACTGTCAACTTATTGGAATAATGGTGACATATTGTTTATAAACACTATCCAGCATATCAAAAAGAAAAAAAGAAGAAAGTTCATTCTAAACATCTAATTAGGCTAGCACGTTATAAACTATTTAGGCATTTTTTGTATACATTACAATATATTTCTTTTTTTTTTCATATATTTCTTGAGCGGCCGGATGAGCTACCACGGGGAAAGACGAGGGATGCTGTGAAGAGTTTCATGAAAAAATTCAAACCCTTTAAAGGTCGACATGAATTGGAAAAGTTTGGGATCCCTTGCCTCATACAAACCTTTGAGTTAGGAAAGTATGATCTCCGCCACCCGGTCTTTCAACTTGAGCTTTATTCAGGTAGTTTTGCTTCATTCTCTCTCAACTTTCAAAATCCCACTGTTTGCAGCGAGATATATCTTTCATTCAATATGTAGTTCTAACAGTCGAATTTTGTAGATGATTTGAGGCTTGGTCATGCAGTCAAAACACCAGGAGAAGCCTTTTTCAACAGATAAGAAGGCTTCAATCGGCTCTTTAAGTTCATGACTGAAGATTACTAAGTTATCTAATTAGTTTAATTTATCATTCATCTCTTTTATTACTTGATAGGATTATTTAAAACCTGCTGTGAAACTTTTCATATTAATTATATATAAACTGATGTTCCATTTTTTAGTATTCTAAATATGAATCAAACTTCTTCATTTTTTCCCTTGGTTGAAAAATACAGTATTTTAAGTGCTTCTTGATTAACCAATCTGATATTAGTGATTTTTTTTTTCAATTTTGAACACAAATGTTTTGAAACATTGAGTTTTTGACATCGATGTATACCAATAGCATAGAGTACGTAGCTATATCATAGGATAAATTCGGGGCTGTCAAGCGGAGACAATTTCTAGGATCAGGTTATGTTATGGGAGGTCACTGAGACCTCTCGAAAAATAATTTTTTGCACATTTTGTCTGGCAATTTAGAAAATTGAAAGGCGCCAGTGCATAGCTGTGTTTCTTTATTTTTTACCATGCTTTTATAACATCTCATTAGATGTAGGTATGCGTGGATAAATGTATTTTATCATTCTGCGAAATTGGGAGTTTCTTTCGACAAATTGAGAAATGTCTCCCTCCCGAAAATGTAGAAACTTCTGACAGTCTTGCCAAGATTTTTTAGATTTTCCAGATTCTCACCGTGGGAATACTTTGCAGAAAACTGAGGTAATTTTTGTGAGTGTGCCTCTTTAAAAAACTGTTGCATGCAGAAATTTTAATAGAAAATCCATACCATTTTTCGTTTTTACGGTAGTATAGGTATTGCTATCGATTTGGGATATTTTTGTATCTTCAAAGTGATTTTTTTTTAACGGTTAAAAACATTGAAATTTCCCACTTTAGTTTACCTTTAAGTGTAAGTGCGCAGGCACACTCTTTTTCTGTCTCAATAGGAATTACGCCTTATACTATCAAAGTTTTTAACATTTATCTCTAAAGTACGGATGCATAGTTTTGGCATAATTTATATCATAACTTTTTTAAGTGCAGTATTACGTGAGTGTAAATGATATGTCAAAAAAGTTACGCATCTCAAGAATGATAACTACACCATCTGCGTAATGACTTCAAAAGTTGTTTCATTGTTTCACCGAATCGGGAACGTAATGTTTAATTTGAAGACTTGCTCAATTAATTATAAACTTGTTTTAACCCTAAATGAATAATGGATTCTAAATGCAAATGTCTTGATTAAATAACGAAAAGATAAAAGCTGATATATGAAAGTAAAGAGAGAAGAGGTGCAATAAAACATTTTACAGGACCTCACAAAAATTAAGCATCGGTAATTTAATCATTTTACTAAACCTTGCATTTTTAAAAGAAAAACATCTTTGTTTCATTTTGAAGGTTGAGTTTTTTTAGATTAATTCATTTCTTTTTATTTTTGGACTCGAGAAAAAGCAATGCACGTTCTGAGGAGGCACTTTTTTCTGGGGGTTACATTTGATATGAATCTAAAAGCAAAATTGACCTTGGATGCGAAATAACGACAGCAAAAGACGATTTTCTCAGACTCATACTTGTAAGTTAAAACTTTTTTTTTTTTTTTGGATGAAGGTGACCTAGGGTCTGTCCACAAAGGATGTCACGCTTTAAGGGGAGGATTTTGGGAAATTATGACAGTTTGTGACACGGTTGAGAGAGAGGTAACCAGAAGTGCGACATTATACATCTTCTTTTTATGAAGAATATGTTCTGAAAAAGAGCAGGACATTTGATAAAGAAGGGGTGTATGAAGTATGATAAAGGGGGAAGGGGGTGAAATGTAGATAAAAACGTGACATCATTTGAGGGCTGCATCTTAACAGATTTATAGCATGCACGAAAACCTTACAGATTTCCAAATTCCATTTTCTTCATTTTTATCTGATATTCGTGTACCAACCGTTATTCAAAATAGTTTGTTGTCATTCGTTGAGAATTTAAGGTGTAATGTCCCGTCTCTGCTAAGCATGTAGTTCTGATAGTTACTTTCATGACATGCCATTTTGATTGTCAATTAAGTAAATTTTTTTAAGTGAATATCAATCCTTACAGATTGTCTTTTTGTTTTCTTTGTAATTTATAGTCGTACCATACAGGATGTTTTTACTCAAGTCTTCAAACGGTGTTTACAGTGGGCTGTTAGTTTCTCAAATTCCTCACATAATTTTTCATTTGTTTGCTTTAAAAATCAAAATAGTATTTATGTTTTAATAGTTCTTGAATTCTGTTTTCGTTTTCACCACTGTAGATAATTAAAACGTATTGAAAAAACGCTTCTAATTCTCTGATACCTTGCTTTAGCTTTTTATAGTTTTGCAACACTTTGCTATCAGTTACTTGATTTTACTTTCCCAAATTCTGAATTTTGCATATAATGTAGGACCTAATTTGCATGGCAACTCTTTTAGCAGTTCGCAGGTACGCGCTCACCTGTACTTATTTTCAGTTTGACTGATTTTTTACAGCATTGATGGAATCCAGGCCTTTTACTTCTAAAAACAAGTTTTGAAAACTGTTGGAATTTTCGCACTTTTTTTTTTAATTTTAAGCGCTGCGCATATGTACAAATGTTTTAGTATTTTAATCTGCAAAAAAGCTTCCTATATGTTTCGCAAAATGGACAGAAATATTAAGAAAGGAGCTATAAGTTAGCACTCTCAAAAAAATTAAAGTAGAAAAAAATATGAAATTTTTTCTACAACAAAACGCAAGGAAATTGGGCTAAAGTAAAATGTTGAAATATTTACTCTGTTTTTAGCGCTACCTATCTGATAATATCTTGCTACTCAGTAACATGTGATGTATTAGATAATGATAACAATTTTCAAAAAATGATGCTCACATTGCAATATATTGCTGTAAGTCGAAAATTGCTTTTGCAGTTATAAACTGATAAAATTATTGTTACATTTTAAATATTATTTGAAACTAACAAATATTTGATGCAGTGTTTATTTATTTGTTATTTAAACCACAAGCAAGGGAAAAGGTCTGGATATAACACCCATATTCTAGTTGATGTCTAAATTAATTTTAGCTGCAAATTTGGGGGTAATCTCAGTTTCAATAACAGGACATATGTCTCCAGCTCGGTTATAACTATTCCATCCTGATGAGGATACTCATGACAAGGACGATTCTGCAGTCTTCGACTGTCGTTACCGGGCTGTCGGCATATGTTTCTAGACATAATTGACGTTAGAAGCTTTGTTGATTTCGCTAGTAGATTAATCTTTCAAGGAGAAAGATCTCAGATTATCAGAATTTAGATGCGGAAACATGGCAAAAGATAACATCTGAAGCGATGCAAATTGTGATGGGTCTACACTAAAATTCAAGCTATGTAAAATTAAGCTACCAGTTTCAATATACCACATAAATTTCAACCAATTTTGAAAGATCTTGAATTTCATGAATTTAAAATATTTTGTGTTTTATTTCATTCCAAATATTCAACTTATCGCATAATAGTTTCTGAATAAATTTTAAATTTAAATACAGTTATCTGTGAAGGTATTTTTTTTTTACTATTAACGTAGAATATGTCTCCTGAAATAAAGAAGAAACATTTAAGGTATAATTTATCATCTAAAGTAAGAGTGGCATGCTAATTATTTCCTTCTGTGCATTACCAACATTCGTATAAATTTGCATTTATTTCACGTTTTATTCTTTGCATTTTAAGCATGGCATAGTTGTTCATTGCACATTTTTATTACTTCTTCATTTTCAAAGGAAGTCGGATTGGCTGCACAAGAATGAGACAAAATGTGATTTGAATAAATGATGACAAAAGCTTCATATTTTGCGAAGATATCAGATTGAATGTTTTGTTCTTGAAACATTAAAAATATTTTATACAAAAAAAAAAAAAAAAAAAAAAAAAACTCAAGGAAACTGTGTCAAAGTGAAATGGTAAAATATTTACTTTTTTTCGAGCCCAACCTATCTGATAATATGTTTGCCATTTAGTAACACTATGTAGTATACTTCAGTTCGGGGAAAGTTACCTCTTTAGATCAAAGCATTTGATAACGATAGCAATTTTTAAAAAATGATGCTTACTTTGTAATGTATTGCTGTTTACCAAAATGTTTTGTAATTGTAAACTGATAAAGTTATTGTTACATTTTAAATATTAATCGAAACCTACAAATATTCTGTGCAGTGTTTATGTACTTAGTACTCAGCTGATTTTTATTTAAAATGTTTTGTCCAATTAGTCAAGTTCCTGCGGGGCAATATAAACTATTATTTTCGTTCACTTATTCAATCACTAGACTACTCACTTCATTTATTATTAAACTCATTTACACTCTTTAGTTTAGTAGCTCAATTATTTTGTCATAAATTCTCCTATTTATTTTTCCTTCACAATCATAATATTTACTCATTCATTTTTTGGTGTTTACTAAATAATGAACTCCAATCTCTAAATTTTTCATTATTGATTCATATATTCATTCACTTTTTTTTAAATCATTCATTCGATAGAAATTATTTTCAATATTAAAATTTAAAATATATCATTAGAAGTATACTTTATTTTTTACTTTGATACATGAAACAAAAAATAAATAAATTAATGAAAATTGTCCACTTAAGGTACAGATTTACTTCCAAAAAATACAAAATAATATTTTAGTGCACGTTTTATAGCAAAAGACATTGTTCTTTTAAAATATGCTGTAGTTTTCAACAAATTTCTAATTTATTATTTAAAAAAAATGGCGATTTTCCTTTGTCCCAAATTTCTCTAAAAATTTTTTCAATAATCTACGCTAGTCATTTTAATTTCAAAGCAGTTATCTTCATTAATATGGAAAGATAATAGAATATTTTCTTTTTTAATTGAAAACAGATCAAAAATTCAAGAAGTATGAATTAAAATTATCTTATTTGTTGTTTTCAGTTGAAAAATACGTCTAATTAAAAACTGTTTCAATAAATATTTTCATTAATTACATAGATGCTTTTCTTGTGTGTGTTTTTTTCTTCATATTTTTTTTGCTGAAGAGAGAAATCTTTCTTTTACTTTTTGCCAATAGTAAATGTATATTAAAAGCAAAATATTACAATAGTGCTTAGAAACAAACGAGAAAGTGTGCTTAAGATACAAAACGAAAACTTTTTGCAACCATTAAATGCTAAAAAAAAAAAAAAAAAAAAAAAAGCAGAATAGAAGAACAGAATTGTTGAACGGCGTATAAAGTTTTTACCACTACATCTGAATCTTATTCGTAACATTAATTTTGCAATTTGTTTTGTCCGTTTATTTTCATATTTCATTAAAAAAAAAACCTAACACCAGCAGACAAAAGAAAAGAGGCCTAAATTACGTCAAAACAAAATATACACCCTCTTAGAAATAATTTTAATAACAATCATAATTACTCCAAATGTCATATTATGCACCAAAATATGTTTTTATAATTTTCTCAATTATTTTTACTATTTCACGTTCTAAAATGTCTTCGGTGCAATGGAATAAAGTAGTATTTTGATTTGCATGTTATCTCGATTTTATTTTACCTCTCACATTTTATTTATTAAACATTTTTTCGTAACATACGCACAAAAGCAAAGCTCTGATTTCGGAAAAAAAGGAAAAACTTATGAGCTAATATTTAGAAAAGTGCCAATTTGAGTCCCAAGTGAATTTTCACTAGTATTTCAATAACTAGTTAAAAAAATAATTTTCCACAGAAAGAAGACAAGGTTCTGCTTTCATTTCATCTAATAACATCAGAAAAAAAAATTTCTTCAGAAAATATTGTTTTTATGTATCAAAAATCAGATCTGTAACGTGTCCCCAGTAGCAAAGCTTAGCATGCAAACAGGTCATGCGCACTTTCTAACTTCCCAAAAAAACGCACTTGCACGAAAAACGATTCTATTTTTACCCCTTTGTTAATATTTTACTTCGTTTTTGTTTTAATCGATTTCTGATTTTCTATCCGATGCGAAATAAGCGTGTCCCAAGTTCCGCCGTCAGAGTGGTGACAATAACTTTCGATCTATGTTTAGGCTCCCAAAATCATTTCCTGCACCTATACCACGTGATACTGAGTACCTGGTGGGATGTTTTATCGAATCGTAATTAAAAATTGCATTTCTGCATCTAAAATTGTATGTAAGATTTTTTAAAGTGATTTTATAAAATGTGTGTCATTTGAGTCATCAGATCGGTAACACGCTTTAAAATGAGCAGTTTTTATTATTTTAAAAATTATTTTATATACAAGTATAGTCCTTTATTACAAGTGAAAAAACCACGTGTTTGATTTTGGTTCAGTGCGATCGACTCGGAAATAAAGGAAAAAACTTTGTCAGTTTGTCAGATCGGTAACAGTCAGAGCGGTAACATTGAAAAACAGCGAATATGTTACAGAATTAACTCACACGTTTCAGAATTATAAAAAGCAAAAATCATAGGTTTTAGCCATATATTGAATATTTTTGTTCTTAAAAAACGAAAAGCAATGAGTTTTTAGTACAATTGCTTATTTGTGGTTTGTATGACCTTACAATAGAAGTTAGTAAAAGAAGAAAAGTGACACTGCAGAAATTAAGTTAATTAATTATTATTATTTTATTTATTTATTTTTTTGGTGCTTCAATTTCTCATAACTTCGCTAAATAACTAGATAATAACTGGCATGCTAAATTTGAATTTCTGATCAAGAAATTAAATTTCCTGCAATTAATTAAAGAAAAGCTAGCAGCAGAGTTGTGTGTTGAAAAAGCTGAAGTTGTGTGTTGTTTCAAAACAAAACAAATGTTTTATTAGCTTGGATTTGGGAATCTCATAATTTATTTTATCTAAAAACCTTATCGCTCATTTTTATTTCCAAGAAATGCTTTTTTATAATGAAATTTGACTTTTTAGCCTAATATATATATTTTAATATAATTATCTTAATTCTGTGCTAAAAATGCAAGGAAATGATATCATATTTAGAGATGTTAACGAATACTGAAAGCAGAGGCGGCCCTAGCGGCGGACATTCCGGACCCCTGTCCGGGGCGGCAAATTTTAGGGGCGGCATTTTGGTTCGAATAATAAAATTAATTTTCTTCAAGGAAAGAAACGTACAAAAAAATTTAACAAATATGATTCTTTTTACAGTTAGGAATCATGAAAAGTATGAATGTAGCTATGTTTGCACGTGTTATTTTAATGTATCCATTGCAAGACAACATTTTCGGCTATTTCAACATAGCCTATTAAAACAATTGAATATATATTTATAAAATAAACGAATATTTAGAAACTATAATTGTGTTAATGGAGACATTTTAAAAAACAAACTACAGAAGATAACTTTAAAAACGTCAAGATTTTGAAATTGTTAAAAGAAGCTCGGGGGCTTAAAGCGTAGTTTTTTTTTTGGGGGGGGGGAATCTCAGTTCATCAAATAAAGCGTCGAATTTTACCGAACGAATAAACGGAAAAAATAATAAAATGTGTGCATGCATAAATACACCTGCTGAGAAGAGATATAAAACATAATTGAAAAAATAAATAAATAAATAAATAAAATAATGTATGGTTGTAATATTACAAAACTGTCTCACTGTTTTCAAATTTTCCGAATCATTAGTAAAAAATTGCCAACTATGAAATTTTTTTGGAGGTCATAGTATCCTCCCACTGGGGTGCCCCTGATACAAGTTTTGTAAATTGTATAGAGAGAAAATTGTAGAGAGAAACAAGGCATATAAATGCGCTTAATCTAGCACAAAGGTCTTCAACTTAGATTCTGGGAAACCCTAGGGTTTCTTAGACATTTGAAAGTAGCTCAGTTAGGGATCACTATTTGCTCAATCATAGCACCAAACTTTTAATAAAATTACAATTCTTATTAAAGTTCAAATGTTCTTTAATATTTTCCTACTCAAAAAGAAAAATTATCTTGGATCAAAACTATACTTCATAACTGACACCTCCTAGCTCTTGATAAAAGAAAGAGAACAGCAAATTGATGTAACTACTGACAATCAATTGAAACTAATTATGCATTTTTCGAATGACATTACACAGAATCCTGTAATTTTCAAAAAAGCTGTGAAACATTGTTAATTGTTTCAACATAAATGGGCGAAACATCTTTCGCTTCCTGTCCTATGACAAAAGCAAAATTCAGAAACAGATTAGAAGCTGAAGCTGACTGCTTACGTTGCTGATTTAAACAATTATTCCAGACGTGATAAATACTTTCCAATGAAAAATAATCGCAGCCAAGTTCTGAATTAGCTGAACAGATTGATTTAAAAACTGACTCAGGAAGTTTGCAGGCTTAAAAGTCAAAACGAATTCAAAAGCAAAAAAGCTTTTTTTTTTCTTAATACTCCTACAATACATTTACCAATGCATAATAACACATTTTCAAAGATACATTACCTGGTATTTCTGATATAGAAAGCAAATTATTAATCTCTCATCAAGTTGTCATAAAAGTATGCATCAGCTACAAGTGTTATTTAACTGCATTTTTTAAATGGTAATTTTAAAAATTTTACATAATTGATTGTATTTATATATAGACTTAAAAATTTAGAACGCGTTATATATTTTCAGTACTTACATAAACCCATTAAAAAACAATGTTGAGAGAAATCTTTACCAATATCTATATTTCTAAACTTAAAGCAGACGTTTCTTACAAAGTTTGTGCAATCTGTGAAACTAAGCAATTCAGTATTAAAATTAAGTGCAAATTAAGTGCTTAAATATAATTGTTCTAGATGTTTTGAAAACAATTAAATAAATCTTTGAAACTCTTTGCTAAGAACTGCAACTTTTATTTTTTATCAAATGCATAAAGCATCAATTGTCCTTATGGCCGGGATGTTACTCTTCTGTTTTTAAATATTCACACCATTTCCTTTAAATCATTTAATGCATTTTTTTCTATTGATCATTTTACATTCAATTCAGTGTTGTGTTAGTCGGTAAATTGGAGCGACGATCTAACACTAACTTTATATCGAAAGCCAATGTCAGTTTTCTTTTCTCCTCCCAAGCTCTTTTTCCTTGTCGATTAATGTCACCGATTTATAGAACCACAAGCACAAGCAATTTTTATTTAAATTAATTTTAGTTTGCAAAAGAAGGTATAGCTTTTAAAAGGTACTGTTTGCCTATTTTTTTCCTGTTATTTTTGTTGTCTTAGTTACCTTTTATAAAACCTCAAAATGCAGAATTTTATATTTATTTTTCCAAATTTTTCCCGAGGGAGAAACCCCCCAACCAGCTGAATTTGCAACTATTCTATACTTTATGAAAAATACTCACCGCATCATTTTCCTTATACTCATCCCTCTCCAAGGTCAATAGAAATGAAGTAAGTAAAAATAAATGAAGACAGTATAAAGTGTAACAACGAGAGGGGGGGGGGGCAAGAGCTTCTGAAACATCGAAAAAAAGGACAAAAAAGCCTACAATATAGTTTTTGGGACTAAAAAAGAGGCCCTATATCTAAAATGGCTTAGGGCGATATTCGGTTTAAATCCGACCCTGAATATAGGATTTTATTTTGTTACAGTTTTTAATTCACAACATCTAATATCTTTAAACGAGCAATTCTTGTATATATATTTATTTATTTATTTTTCGGATCTCGAAAACGGCTCTAACGATTTCGATAAAAATTTGTATTCAGATAGAGTTTCGGTTTCTGAGTTCATCTACGTCGGCGTTTTTTCTGTAAAAACGCGAGTTTTCACAAAAAACCCCGTTTTTTTTGTGCCTTCATTGAAAGTTTGAGAAGCTTTTATTGCGCCATTTTCTTTATGATTACTTTCATTGTTACTAAACAATTGAATTTCATATTTAATCACATCAGCGCGAGTTTAAATTTTATGGTATTTGGCAACGTTAAATTGTTATTGTTTTTTGAAATGTAAAAGCTAGGCTTCACTAGATAAGTGCCTTATACAGGCTGTTTCATTTATTCAAAAGCCATGGGATAAAAGCAGTGGTTATTGTCCACCGACGTCTATTGAATTTTATGGTAACTTACACGATATAAAAATCGGATTGTTTTACTTTTCAAGTACGATTTCAAAATTGAGTATAAAAGTGTTACAGTTAGTTTTCAAATTCTTTTTTTCCTCCTCAAGAGTGTTTAGTAATATATTTCAAGTAAAAAAGCAATAAATACGAAACTCAATTTTCTTAAAATATTAAGTTTCGGAACAAAATTACATCTAATATCTTTAAACTAACAATTCCTGTATATATATATTTCGGATCTCGAGAAAGGCTCTAACGATTTTGATAAAATTTTGTATTTGGATAAAGTTTTGGTTTTTGAGTTCATCTACATCGGCGTTTTTTCTGTAAAAGCGCGAGATTTCACAACCCCCCCCCCCGTTTTTTGTGCCTTCATTGAAAGTTTGACGAGCTTTCTTTCGCCATTTTCTTTATGATTACTCTTATTGTTACTGTTTCATAGCAACCACGTTTTATTATAACAATGG
>JAXGGA010022143.1:0-15466 GCA_038373865.1 Uloborus plumipes | reverse complement strand
TTTTTAATAACTGAAAGAAAATATACAAACTAACCAGTTTATTTATACATTACTCCAAAGCCCAACATCTCATTTGATAAACAAATCACGCTGGCTGATATATAGCATTTGCTGATATACTTTTTCAGAAAATATAAATCACTTTCTTTTTAATATTTCATGAGAAAACGCGAAAGAATTACATTACCGTCACGTTTGTCCATGACGCGAAATTACTTGCAGGGATGTTTGTCTTCTTTCGGAATTAAAAATGGAACATTGTTGTCTAGACAAAGAATGTTTAAAGAAATTCAAAACATGTAAGATTCTTATATTTTTTTAAGTTATAAGATAATCATAATTGCATAATATTTTTTAAAGAAATTGGAGCCCTGTAATGTGATAAGCAAGAGGGAGAGAGTAAGTTGAGGGGGGAAGTAAACAGTAGATGTAATGAATATGAGAATTGAAGGGGTTATGTAACAAAATCCTAATTTAGAGTAATTTAGGTTCAATGTTTTATTGCTGCAGCTTTTTTGTTTTCTGGTTTTGTCGTTAAGGGAGCATATGAAATTAGTCTAATGACATCTAGGGGAAGACCGCCTATATTGGACCACTGCTTAAATTGGACCTCGGGCTTAAAATCTAGTACAGAGATCTGTGCTACACTTTAACGGTAGAAATATAAAGTTTTAGGAATAAAATCAATGTGTATGAAGTTTCACCAGTCTTCGAACTGTGTAGCGTGAGGTACGGCATGATTTATGTTGAAAACGTGTAAAATCTTATTTTGAGGACTTGTACCTAGTAAGATAGTACTAAAACTTGTAAGCTGAGGTAAACTGCTGTTATAGCACGATAATCTGTGTTTAATAAGGATTACATCTATGTATTTTCATGCGCGATTGTGATAATTTTTGATAGAGAAGTAAGCTGATGAATAAAAAATGGCATGTTTTCCTTTATTGGACCGAAAAAATTCTCCTATATTGGACCGGTGGTCCAATTTAAGAATATGATTTTAAGCAAGACTTTTTATTAATTGTAACATGAAATAAGTGACTCATCTGATTTAATAGCTTTGTTAAGATTATTTTAAGTATACTTTACTACCTATTCACGATATTCATTTTTTTTATCAAACACTTTTTCTAGAAGCTACAAATTCTTAAAATATATGTTTTTCTTTCTCTTCTTCCATGAAGCTGAAGTTTCAGGTTGTTAAACACAGTTATTAATTTAAATAAAATTTGTGCTGGTTTACCGAGAAAAAAAAGGAAATTCTTCGATTTGTTCGAAAACATTTTAAAAAGATACAATTTAAATGCTCCTAAAATGTTCAATGTAGATGAAGTCGGTCTTTTCACTATCCAAAAGCCCCAAAACATATTGACGTTAAAAGGTAAACACCATTTTGGAGCAGTAATGCGTGGTGAGGGTGTTACAAACACACTGGCTAGTTGCTGCATGAGTGCAACAGAGTTGTTAGGTCCCCACCCCTTCCTTCCCCATGTTCATTTTCAAAAGATTACGCTCCACGTATGAACTGATCGTAAAAGCACCCCTGGTGAGCAATATGCTTGTTCAAAAGAAGGTTGGATCACAAACGATAATTCAAGCAATTGATACAACATTTCACCAAAACCGTTAAGCCAAGCAATGTAAAATGAATGTTCTTCTATTAATAGATAGGCACAGTACTTACATAAAGAACATAGATGCAATAATTTTGGCTAACGAGAGCGATATAATAATGCTTTCTCTCTAAGCACACCATGCACGTAGATAAAGTCTTTATTCAGTATCTATCTACGTATTTTAATCGAGCATGTGATGCATGAATGCAAGAACATCTAATGAGATCCATTACCCAATATCGCGTAGAAGAACTGTTTTGTAACTCTTATGGGCAAACCGCGATCAAGGCCATGGCAAATGCTGTGCGTTGATTCCAAAGAACAGTAGTTTGGACTGTTTATTGACATGTGTTTAATGGCATTGACTTGACTCGAGCAGAGTTAGAGGTAAGTAGTCCAGATAAAACTACTCAAAGTGAACAGGCTACATTTTCAGTGTAAGTTGTACTGTACAAGAACTAGCTACGACTTAAATTAGTACAAGCTCTGCAGAATCAGCGGATAGTTCTCATCAAAGCATGATTGTCAATTCCAACTATGATTTTGTAAAGCCCCGCCTCACATATCACCTTACGTAAAAAATTGTAAGAACAAAAAGGAAGGCTATCTCAGCAATCATTCTAAAGCCGTATGAAAGAAGCATAGAACAGAAAAAGTCACACGAGAAGAAGTAAGAAACTGCACAAAAGAATTGTTATTGCAATATTTGCCATAGAGATAAAGTGCAAAACATGATTGAGTGCATGAAATGCCATCGGTGAGTTTTTCAACACTGCCTAAGTGAGCCCGAATCAAAAGAAATTCTATTGCAAATCCTGGAAAAAAGATGTATAGTTAAAATATAATTATTCTATGATTTCCTAGCATGGTCCAATTTAGTAAGCGCATGGTTCAATATAGGCCCATATATTCCTAAATTGGACTTTTGCAACTTTTTGTAAGATAATTTTTTAAAAAATAATTTCCTTATTTTTAAAAAATATGAGCTCCTAGGGCGGTTCCTGATTAAATTTTGCTTACGATGCCCTATTTTGTATTTTTGTTTTGTTTCACATTGAGCAACACAGGCCTCCTGTTCTTAGGGGGTCCAATATAGGCGGTCTTCCCCTATTTCTTAATGTACAAAGTTTCATTTACTTTCCTGTATCCATTGCTTAAATGTGTACAGATTGTATTTTCAAAAAATATAACATAGCCTCATTATAAACCAAACCCTTCAATTTTTAAACAGAAATGAATCAGATCAAGTGTAAATTTCCACTCCAATCTTCTATAATATTTATTAAGTTTAAAATTTTTGCGTTTTATTTTCATTATTACTCAGCATTTACATTTTGTATTTTTTATTGTATTTCTTCATATTACCATAAAATATGCATAACTTTTCCCTCACACGATGTTCCAATATTTATAGTAATATCAGATTTTTTTGTTCTAAAATTGTCATCTACAATATTCACATTAATGAGAACTTAGGTGACAAATTCTGGAACAAACATAAACATACAATACAAAATAACATCAAAATTTTCTTGCATGTGTTGTATTGTGATCAACTAGTAGACTAAATCGTCAGCAGATAAAGATGCTTAGAATTTTAAAAACTTGATTAAAAGAACCAGAAATTTTGTAGCATGCTTTTTTATGTTGCTCGTCCAACTCAACATTGTTTCTACTCGATATTTTTAATTGCCATAAAGAACAATTCTTTCGTATATAAACCAATTCTTCCGTAGCTTTGTTTTGGCTTTTCAGGATCCTTTACAACACCTCTGTAAATTGAATACCTCTTTTCGAACCACCAAAAATATTTTAACTTGATTATTTCATAAAATGAAAATTTTATTGATTCAGCCGACGCGAGTTATAACGACAACACATTATAAAGACCATTCCATTATGACGACCAGTGGGGAAAAGTCCCAAATTTATATCTATAAACTAACAATATAACCTCATTTTACCTCCTTTAGTGACCACTCCTTATAAGGACCTTTTTCAATGTGACAGAGATGGTCGTTATATCGATCATCAACTGCATTATAAAACTTATTTTGCTCTGCGCTTCAAAAGGAAAATATGTAAATAAATTCAAACATCTCTATTTCTTCCAAATTATCATGCAACATATTCATGCACTAAATTTTTAAAATACAATATTTTTAGAGGAGAAAACTAAAACACGTCTTCGTGTCTGCATATCTCATTTTCTAAATAAAAATATCCTCAAGCAAAGGAATACGATTATGATGGAGGATAGATATTAATCCTCATTGATTTAATAATACGCAACGATTAGTTAGCTATCAGCACAGCATGTATATAGAGAGTATTATCTGAATTTTCTGGTAAATACAATAATTTATTACTAGAAAACTCAGTCCATATGGTGTCCAGTATAGAATTGTAAAGAAATGCTCGGTAAAGTGAAATTGGGGGACAAAATGAACTGTTGAACTTTCTTCATTGATTCTCCAAAATAGTTCCCAAAAAAGTTAATCTTACAAGTTTAGTACTAGCATTTTTACTAAGACATGTATAGAAATACGCATATTAGAATCTTTTCAAAAATTTTCTCTTTCATTAATTACGTTAAATTTCTTTTTTTTTTAATTATTATTATTCTTGGTGTAAATCATGGTGATTATCTTTAATCTAAATAAATACATTCTGGTTGAAATCAATTAAATTAGTCTGAAGTATATTCAACTTCGTTTCTTCTTTTAGAGTAACTGAGTTATCTGCAATTTTGATTTCAAATATCGTCTACAAGTAATTTCAACTACAGAAAACCTAATGAGAATTAAAATATTTTTTTAAGCTGAACTAAACATGAATAAGCTTAATTTTCTCTATTAAAAAATTTACTCATTAGTGCCCTACACCGGTGTGTCTACTTATAAAAACTTGAAATCCCTGGTATGGAGTAAATGTTCTTTCAATGAGCAACCGATTTCTTGTTTATTTCATTACTTTTATTTCATTTTACTAAAATAGAGTCGAATTTTAGCAGAAGAACTGTTATCAATCACATATTTGACATTGCCAGAACAACTTAATTTTTAATGTATTGATTTCTTTGCAGTGATTTGACAAAAGACAGTTCCTCACCTTCCTTTGCACGCCTAAAGACACAAAAAAAAACAGTTTTTGGAACTTCAGAAAAGAAACTCAATGTAATTTACATCCTTTATAAACAAGCTTTATCATTTAACATAAGCACATGACCTCATCGAAAACTCGTGTTACCATTGGTGATTTAGCTAAAGATTTTGCAACAAGTGCAACAACCCATGGACTAAGAAGGATTTTTGAAACTAGAAGCTCTGTTGGGAAATTTTTGTGGACCTTCATTTTCCTCAGTGCTCTTGCGGGATGCACTTACCATTGCTCCTTCCTTATTCGTAAGTATCTAAGTTTCGGCAAAGTAACAAGCACTGAAGAAATCCATGCCAAGGAACTAGATTTCCCAGCTTTAACAGTGTGCAACTTGAACATAGTGAAAAAACAGTTTCTTGAAGAACAGTTGGAAAAGAATAGAAATACGACTCACGAACGGCTTAAAGGTTAGTAAAATATACAATACGTGAAAATGTATTATTGTCCCAACATAGATCTTATTGGACTAAATACTATACTATATAAATAATAACTCCGTGGCGGTAGCAACTGGCCGCCATTGATTGTGTGAATCTTGAAGTAAACGGGCAAAAGCGTAGCCTACGAGGTTACAACCACTGATTTCCACTGGGTGCCTCTCAGTGGGATGCACCAACCCTGTGTACATCCCAGCAGTCTACGGCAGAAGTTGTTTGCATGCACGTGCTTTTCGATCACTTGCCCGTTTACTACTTGCATATCGGTTGCCCATGCCCATGGCACAGATTTCTCATTGTATACCTAGTTAATATTACATCCATGTGTCCCAAACAATTTTTTGCAGTTGATGATGCATATTTAGATGGCTATAAGTGATCTCTGTGCTACTCCCTCCATTAAACTACTGATTAATGATGACATGATTAACTATGACATGATTGGTTGCTTGAATTCTACAAATATTACATTATGCTTGGATATATTTAAGTACATTTAGCTTTACTTAAATATATTTTAGTATCTTCAGGAGTTATGTAAAGAGAAATGTATATTTGTAAATTATACAGATTCGAAAGCCTTTGAAATTTTCCAAACAAAAAAAAATAAAGTATCATTCATCTACACGAAATAAAATCTCGATTTCATTTCTAAACATTTAATGTAGATTATACTATTAAACATTACCATTTGTACAATAATTTTGAATACATTGTATGGGGAGTTTCACGTTACAGTTTATTTTTTTAATTTGTAATAAAACTCTAATGGTTTTTACTTTGGATTGCACGAAGAACTTTAAAACGATCTTTTTTTTTAATCGAAGTAATTTTTTTCTCCTTGAGATTAAAATTTTCTATTTACTTTATGCTACATTTAAAAGTGCTTTCTTGTATCAGAGAATTTACACACTTCCTAAAGGACAATTTATTTTCGAATCTGAAATCAAATGATTTTTTAACTGTCAACTAAATGAATCTGGATTGCTGTCTTATTAACTTTAAAAATTTTCAATCAGATAAAATTTATTATACTATAAACTCCTAATACCCCTGAAGCACGCACGAAAGTTGAAATGACATACATAAGCAAGGATATAAATAACTTAAATATCCAACAAAATATTTCTAAAATATAATTATTTCCATACGGTGCTAACTCATATTGATAAAACGCTATCTAAGCGTCTTTCACTTACGAAGCAAATTTATTTAAGTTGCATTGTCATAAATAACTTTCTCTTTGAAATGAATTGTGAAGATTTAATGGCAAAATTAGAGGAACAATTTTGACAGCCTCGAAAATCTATTAATCAAGTATTTTCTGAGCTTGCTTATATCGCGAAGATTAATAGGATTCAATTTGTTGGTTCTCGATAAATCAAGCCTCTTTTCATCAAAAATTCACCACAATCGCGATTATTAATTATCATTAAACGATATCCTTGAAAAATGCTTGCACATTTCGTGAAAATATACAGCTCATTTTGATTAATGTTTTGTTAATTAAACATCACTGAATGTTAATAATTCCTTAGAGGGATGAATTCGCTCGTCTTTAGAGAAAATTTTATGATGGTAGTGCAGCGTTTTAAATACTAAATTGCGTTTAATTCCGTTAAATGCAAGTTACATAGAAAAATTGTTGAAATATTAACCAGCGTGTAATGTAGATTTATTGAGATTTTATGTTAAACGACTTTAAATTACTGCTTTGTACTACAGTATTGCTTTTTTGTCAAAACTGCGTCTAATAAATTAGAGAAAATAATTAGCATTAGATATTCATTCATGCCTAAAATGTTTCAAAATTTTTTATTATTAAGTGCTTATTCATAATATATTCAAAATAATTTATTGCAAAAGGTATTAGCTTACAGTGCTTCCTATTTTTATTTTCGTACAAACGTCTTTAGAAATGTTATTTTGTATCTTTTGTGAACCATTATAGAATATATGTGTCCCTTAGGTTAAAGTATATTAATAATAGTCCTTCCTAGGTATTGAGTGTTATTTACGGGACATTTCACACCCAAATCTTGAAATTTTTTTTAATGTTTTCACTGCGATAATATAAGTAACAAAATATTCAATTATTTTCAACTCTTATTGTGTATTTTCGATGTAAACAAAACGAACATTTCAAAATTTGACTGAAATGTCCCGTACGTAACCCTTAATAAATAAATTTTTTTTCGTATTATTGGGACAGTACAATCTTAATATTAGCAGAACAAAAAGTTATTTTCAGAACATACTAATTGTATTAAATTTAGCCATTTATTTTTTTATTATATTTTTATTATTTATTTATTTATTTATTTATCTTAACAATAATTACTATTTGTTTATTTTTTGTTTTATTCTTTATTTTACATTTGTTTTATTTATTTACCTTTTTTTTAATTGTTTTTGGTTGTTTGAAAATATCGCAAAATGCAATATTTTACTTTAATATTGGTCTTTAAAAGTGTAATATAGTACACTCGTACATACATACTATATGCATGTAAAAACTGACTAGCATGCTCGAGATCAGAATCTCTTCATATATCACCTAGCCCCTCCTAGTTGAATGCTTGTTTTGTATCGGGAATACCTTAATCATTAAAATCGATGCTGATTTACTATGTTATGTTGCTTAGGATTCTGTTTTGAATCGGAAGAAACATTTTTGAACGCAAGTAATGCCAAAGATCTAAGTGACATATGGGAAAACCTTGGAGTAACTCTAGATCATTTGAAAATGTATGGCCATCAAGTCTACGATCTGATCGTTCAATGTACGTACAATGCAAAAGATTGCTTTAACAGGAGGTAAGCTAGCTTGATTTCTTTCCTTTAAAAAAGCCCTTGCACACAAGAATACGGATCCTAAATTTCTCTTATGTTAATCTTAACCATAAGGAGATCTTAGCAACAATCTCTAACGTAATACACCGCAAGCTCGGTCATAACATCCACTTCTTAAGACGTTTTCTACCTCCAGTTCAGATACTACTTATTCATGACTGATGAGTTATAATAAGAACGAAACTGTAGTCTCTAAATGGCATAACTGAACTGGTGGTGTATTATATGTAGTTCTGCCTTAGCATCGTCTTAGAAGAGGTTACTTGCTGCTTAATGATCTTTAAGTCAAGAAAATAAATTCAATATTATTCTCTAATAATTTACTTGCAACCTCCGAAAATTCTCTTCGATCAAAATTAAATTTTTGTTCATAGCTTTTATAATTTCAAGCCGCAAACTTTCTAGTTTGTCAATGCTTACATTTATAACTCCATGAAATAAAATTATTGAACCATTTAATCAGCTTCTGGATATTTAGATGTTTTCCTTGCAGCTCACATGCTTTTGGTTATTATTATTGTTATTTATTTATTTATTTATTTATTTACTTAAGGTAGATTGGGGGAAGACGCTGTAGTTTTTGACTTCATTTTAAATAAAATAGGGCATTGGTTTTATTTTATAAAACTCATTTTATTCACAAAATATGGACTTTTGTAACTAGTAAAAAAATAGCTTTCACTTTGAAATACAATTTTTACCACCTAAAATTAATGCAATTACAAAACTCTTCCATTTCGGCATCGTTCGCATATCGTTGGGGAAGATGCTGTTACGCAAATTGCCGGAAGGGGAAGATGTCGTACACGATGTTTTTGCGCCAACTGCTGCATACAATGTATTTCATCGAATCACATTTTTCCCGAAGGTTCGGTGTAGTTTTCTAGGTATATGTTTCAAGTAGGTTCATTGTTTTCTCTAGGGCGTGTTGAAAAGCTACGGCATCTTCCCCAAAGGTAAATACTGCGTCTTAGACAAAGATATTTAAGACTATTTCAGGCACTCATCAGAGTGGTGGAAATGACAAAACTCTATTAAAAAAAACACCCTTTGAACCTGCGGTAAATCAAAACCAGTTTATGTATGCTCTCAATGTGCATTCTCCTTTATTCTAACTGATTGGCTAGCTTTTTGTTGATGTTTGGGATTGAAACACATGATACGGCATCTTCCCCCAATCTACTTTATTTATTGTCTTCCAGGTATTTCTTGCTTTAGTCTATTTTATATATAGATTATAGCTTATGCATTTTAAATATAACCAATGTATTGAAAAGCAAATGCTATCAATGTATTTTTCCTGTTACTGCTTCCTTTTATTTTTACAGCATTACCAAAGATCTTCCTCTGAAAACTGAGAATATTACAATATCAGATTATCCATCTACAAGACTCGGATACTGCCACACCATTAAGCTTAATGAAACCACTTTGGGTAAAGTTAAAAGAACTGGACAAACATTAGGTGATAATTTTAGAAACTTTTGCAATGTAAGCTAAATTGGCAGGGAAGGTCATATAACATGAAAACCATAGTATCATTAGTAAACTAGGATAATCCAACAGTTTTAGGCAGAAATCATGCAAATTGCTACTGACACGTGTTTCACTTCTTCGCATTGAAAAAGAGGTTCTTTGTAACCCTGAAACACGTGTTAGCAACAAACTGTATGATTTGTGCCTAAAAACGTTGAATTATACTATTTTACTTTTCAAGCCGAAAGGTATTGATTTAAATCATATTATCATTGCTTAGTGGAACAAATTTTGCACTCTTTTTAATTTCATCAGCATTGTGGAATCCGTTATACACGTTAGTGCCGCTCGTCTGACTAAAGGTTCTGTCTACAATGATGGAAATAGGATATTTGGGAATATCGTATTATTCATTTAAACTAAAATTAATCTTTTCGCATTTTATTAATTCCTTTTTTCCTTTTATTTAGCTAATTTTGCGGCGATGAATCTTTTCACATAGTATTAATTCTAAAAGTTGGTTCGTTTTGTGATTGGTAGAAAACGATTCACGTGATCAATTTTGCAAAGTGACTAATGAAATTCATGAAGACTAAATTGAGGAAAAGATATTGATTTTTTTTTTTTTTAAGACTATCTTCCTTTTCTGCATCTGAAAACAAATGTTTTACTTTTTTTTGTGAAAAATTAATTCCGATTGGATATTCTTTGTTTATTATTTCTATATTTATTTAGAAAAGGGTTAGATACATGGGCGCCCATAAGGGGGGGCAAGGGGGGGGCTCGAGCCCCCCCTTGTAAATTAGTTTTTTTTTTTTGCTTTTAGTACTATGTATTCGGAAAACATTTTTTCTTCACCCATTACTGAATAAGTTATCAAAAATGCCAAATTTTAATAACTCTAATCTGCACTGAAATCGCTTTCAGAATTATAACTAGGGATGCACCGATTAATCGGCAGTACCGATTAATCGGCCATAATCGGCCACTTTGCCGATTATTTATAATCGGCAAAATCGTGCCGATTAATCGGCCTAAAAATATTTTTTTAATTTTATTCTTAAAGTATACCTTCACAAAGAAACTACGATGAATAATTTTATTAACAGTAATAATAATCCTCACAGTTGATATAAAGTTTTTAATAAATTATTTTCTCCTACTTTGAATAAATATGCATAGACAATGTTCCAACATTTTTCATGTGGCGACAGTTTCCTCCTTAGTACAGTGTTTTAGATAACCTCTACTTTTCACAAAGAATAAAAGTCTTGAATTAAATTTCTACTAATTAATAAAAATATTAAATTAAAAGTACTCCTAAATTGGAGTACAGACTCCCTTCCCCTTTTTCTGAATTTTTACGTCCAATTAACGTAATTAACAATGTGTTAATGTAATGTTATGGACAATAATATGAAAATTGGTTTTAAGAAATTTGATAAAGTATTAAAATTATTTTGTGAAAATTGGGAAAGTGGAAAAAAATCTTCTCTTGGAAATAAATTACTTACTATTTCTAAACTCGGAATTGTTTAAGATAGAAAAAACAGTGATGGTAAAATTGGTAGTATTAAAAACAATCATCCTTATCATTAATCGGCTCAGCCGATTAATCGGACGATTATAAACAGCCGATTAATCGGTAATCGGCCAATTTGCTTATCGGTGCATCCCTAATTATAACATTGTGTCTCTTCCTACATTCTTCCATAGAAAAACAAAGGAGTTTCAAAACCTTTTTGAAACTCCTTAAAAAGTGATTAAATTATATTTCTTATTAAATAAACAAACTATAAATCAGCTAAATGGCCGGAATATTACTCTTTTGTTAATCATTTTTTAAATATCTGCACTATTTCTGTCGGTGAGTTGGGAAACTGTTCAAAAACTACTATGTAACTATACTGAAAATCGATGTAAGCAAGTGATGATTTGTTTATCTTTTCTTCTCCCTCGTTCTTCCCCTCTATCGAATAATGTCAATTGTTTGTTAAACTACAAAAAAAAAAAAAATATTTTGATTGATCTTAATTTGCAAAAGAATGCAGAACATTAAAAAAAATGTGTTTGCCTATTTTCCAACATATTTTTGAAGTCCCAATTGCCTCTTACAAGGCCTCAAAATGCGGATTTTTAAAACATTTTTTCAAAAATTTCCCCGGGGGAGAAACCCCCGGACCCCCAAAAGTTACGAATATTCTACCCCACTTAAAAGAGTTCAGTTCATTGCATTTCTCTTTTCATCCCCCTACCACAATAAAGGTCTCCTCAAACAATTAACATCAAAAAAATATAATAAAAATAAATAAATTTAAAAAAAAACACACAAGAACACAAGCGGGGAAAGGGAAAATAAATTTGAAAAGGGCTTATAAAGCACAAAAATGTGTGTGTTTGGTCAATGTGCGAAATGGGCACTCCTCGAAATTTTTTTTCTGGATACGGCCTTGCGACGCACATGCATGAATTATCTGTAAGCGGTCAAAATGTGTTTAGTAATCTCAATAACTATTACGTCAGAGTAAATTACAAAAATTTGTCTCTTAACGAGTCTAATACTTTCATATTCTTAGTAAATCAAAGAAACACACACACTATATATGTATAGTATATCTTTTATCTGAAAACTATGAGGAAAATATCTGAGCCCCCCCCCCCCTTAAAATTTCGCATATGGGCGCCCATGGTTAGATACGTTTCCAACTTATGAATATTTATACCAAAGGTATTTAAATAAATTGATTTAAAAAACGTTTATTATTTTCATTCTTCTGCATGTTTTAAGAACATAATTTGATATTAAGTGCTTAAATGGGGAAAGAATGCTTATTCTTTGAATCACATCGAACTTTAAAATTTTTGCTATCTATAATATTTAAATGATTTCATTTAAAATAGTTTACTCCTTTTTAATTTTATCCAGGAGCACAAAGTAATCAACCATAGAGATTAAAAATTCGAAAAACAAATATTTTCAAAGAGTATTCTTAAAATCATATTACGTTTGCTAATTATTTTCATACCGAACATGGTAAGAAAAAATAGTTTAGAAAATTTTTTTCGTTTTACTTTTGGCTATGACGAAGTAAATTACGTTAGTAATATTACTTTTTTAAATTACAATTTTTGTCGGTACATTTTTCGTAATATTACAATAGCGCACATTTTTACTGCATATTTAGTTTATTTTTTGATGATTGTTTCATGTATTATGGTAAAAAAGTATTACAATTTGATAGTATTCTTTTCGAGCTATATTTAGCGTGAATAAGTAGTATGAGAATTGAGACTGAAATTTAAACAGAATTATAACTTAGAAATACAAAGTAATCAACTACAGAGCACAAAAATTCGAAAAGAAAAATTGGAACGCTACAAAAAACGATGTCACTGATACTTACCAGGAAAGTACGCGATCATGGAATAATGAATTTTTTTTTAATGAGTACCAATCGAAAGAGCATTGTAAAACATGTTTCTGGACGCATGCGTTTTTGCCCTTGCGCCCCCGTTATCGAAATATAAGGTCATAAAGTCAGCTGAATTTTTTTTTGAAAAAATCGCCAATTTTAAGCAATTATAATGAAATCGGAAGCTGGCGGGCGCGAATTTCGGTATTAAGCGTCTAACGAGAAACTTGATCCCATTTTGGTCATCTGCAAAGCTTTGTGAAGACGGGCTGTTAAGCAAGAAGCTACTAAAAGCCTATGTCGTGAAAAGTAGAAAGCTTTTTAAAAGAGAAAAAACAAGTTTAAACAACATCAAAATTAAATTTTATCTTATTATTGCGATGTAAAGCACGTCCCTTGTTTAAGGGGCCCAGGAGGTGACAACGGAGCGACGGAGCCGTCCTGTTTTTTTTTTTTTTTTAGTGTACAACTGGAGCGACGGAGCGTCTGTTTTTTTTTTTTTTTTTTTTTTTTTTTTTTTTTTTTTTTTTTTTTTTTTTTATTGTGTACGTATTAGGGATGCACCGATAAGCAAATTGGGCCGATTACCGATTACCGATTAATCGGTTGTTGATAATCGCCGATTAATCGGCTGAGCCGAGTAATGTAAAATGGTTGTTTTAATACTGCGATTTCGCAATCACTGTTTTTTCTCTTTTATACAATTCCGAGTTTAGAAATATTAAGTAATTTTTTTCTGAGTAAGATTTTTTTTTTTTCCATTTTCCTAATTTCTCACAAAAAAATTTCAGTATTTTATTAAATTTTTTAGAACCGATTTACATATTATTGTCAATACATATTACATTGATACATTGTTAATTATATTAATTGGACATAAAAATTTAAAAAAGGGGGAGGATCTGTGGTGAGCACTCCACAATTTTAGAGTAGGGGAGACTGGGGCGGTTGTGACACGGGGCGGTTGTGACAGTCGTCATATTAGCTAAACCATAATTAATACCTGGTTGAAGCAAAGAGAGAGAGTATCAGCATGTTTGTCTGAATGTGTGTCAAAGCATTGCGGTAGCCATCGAGCGACATTAACGCTAGCAGAGGGGTTGGTTACTTTTTAACAGTCAAAAGTAAGTTTTTTTGTTCGATTTCTTTTAGTAATTCCTGTTGAATGGGTACAGATAGAGAAATGAAAGTTTTCTCCCCGTTAGTAGTGAACCTTAATAGTGAAATAGCAGTGATTACTTTTTATGTAGGCTATTTTGTATTGCCATGGCGATTGCTGTTTTCAAAAGTAGTGGGTTGGGGTCGGTTGTGACAAATTGCGTGGGGACGGTTGTGACACGAGTAAAACATGTTTTTATCATATTTGATGCCCATAATACGCTTGAAGAAGACAGAAATAGGGCAGTGTGACCTAATGAAATATAAAGAAGCTTATAAAGAAGTGAAACTTTTTTTTCTTTCGGACAGCTTTGGAAATGCAACGTTAATCGTAAGTCTTTGCTACGAAACATTCATTCGTAAACGCGATGGAGCCGGCCGGCGCTGTCACAATGAAAACAACGTGTGCATAGGTTATATTGCTCATAATAAAGTGCTTTTGAGCTTACATATAAGCTGAAAGCAGACATGAGAGTAAAATGGCTACTGAGAAATGGTTTCGTTCATTTATGAATAGAAATTTTTCACGTCTGTTCGTGTAGCTCATGCAACTAGCCTTTCAAGAGTAACAAGCTTCAATAAAACAAATAAATGTGGAATCTTTCTTTGATACTTGAGAATTGTTATGAACAGACACGGCTATGACCCACAGGATGTGCATAATGTTGCCAAAACAGACGTTACGAAATTCCAAAAACCTGATATTGTTGCAAGACTTGGTATAAGGCTACTTCAACTGAACGAGGCACATTGTTAAGTGTTAAACTTTCCCAGATGAAGGTTATGTTGAATTACGTTTAATATTACTTGAAATTAAAAGTGATCTAGACTGTTTTGCTGTATTTTTGAACTTGTCACAACCGACCCCAAGCACTGTCACAACCGCCCCTGGGTGGGGTCGGTTGTGACATTTTTTCCTTTTTGTTTAATTTGGTCCTGTGAGTTAACTATTGTACTTAGGGAGAAAATTTTAGTATTTATAAGCAGGCAAATGTACACTTTAACATAAAAACAACTTTAAAACCGCTCACGGGGCATTAAAAGGGGGATCTAGGGGGGGAGCAAAATTTAAAATTTGGGTCACAACTGTCCCCATTTTCCCCCCTTATTTAAAAAATTTTCAATTTTTTTTTATCATAAAATTTAATTAAAAATTTTTATTCTTGAAAATTAAAGGTTACTTTAACCCCCGAAACTAAGGAAACACAATACACACAAAAAAAATGTTGCAACATTGTTTTTGGGGTATATTTATTAAAAGGGCTTTAAAAAATTTAAAAAATCAACAAAAAAATTTATTATTACGGGCCCCAATAAAATCAACCCAAAATTTTCTTGGGTGAAGGTACACTTT
>JAXGGA010022142.1:0-15468 GCA_038373865.1 Uloborus plumipes | reverse complement strand
ATGTGCGACGCAGTTTTACTGTTTGGAAAAGAAAATTTTTGGTTTTTATTTGGAAGTACTTGAGAAATTCATTTGTGACTTAAATTAGCACTTTTCCTGATATTCACCCTTATACAGAAGCTAATCAGCTTCTCATACACAGAGGACTACGAACGCTTTGCCTTTGCTTCCGGATAAACGCAGGAAAGCTTTGCAACAGAAAGAGAGGGAAATAACACTCTGGGCACCGGTGGGAATCGAACCCAAGACCTCTGGCATACGAAGCAAAGTGTCTGTCACAGAGGCCCACAGGATTTATTTGATACACAAAAAGAAGGAAAAACTCCCGGGGCGCCAATGGATATCAAACCCTCCTTCACTGATTTCAGGCAGCTGCCAGAGCAAGCGCTTTCCGCCGCTCAGACATGCAAGCCTCATCCAATAAACTGGAGAAATAATCTCCCAAGAAGAAAATAAGCCACAATTCCAGCCGGAAAAAAACAATGGGCAGAACGTGCTGTGTAGGGGCCTCAACGGCGCAATGGGTCTGCCCGTCAATTTGTAATCTCAAGAAGCTCGGGTTCGATTCCCGCCCATACCCTGGGTGTAATTTCCTTCTCTGTGCTGTAAATTCTTTCCTTCAATAAAATCTGTATTGTACTATCTGTGGAGGCAAGGCGCATAGTACGCAGTCCTCATGTGTGTCGAAGTTTATTGACTTCTAGAATAGAAATAGAAAAATAGAAATAGAACGTGCTGTGTGTGTGTGATAAGTCATTAAAAATTTGAGCGTGAGTAAAAGTTTGCAAATATGCTGTAAGATTAAACGTAATTCTACAGGTACAACCTGTCTGAGTAGGTTTTATACTTTACATAAGCCTGGAAAGTTTCCAAGCGGTTTTAGTCTCATGAAACCAAGCGGACAGGCCTGGAAATGTAGGCAGTCAGTAAACTTGAAAAGAAATACGAAGTACAGCATCGGGGGTAGAACTTGCATGCTGCATTTGAGAGCCAATGGAATTTAATTCTGTAAGAAAGGTATGTGTTTTTGATTTTATTCATGGCGGAAACTATTTCAAGATAATTTTGGTAGCGTCGAAAATGTTTGATTACCTTTTATGTTTCTTTGAAAAGAGTATAATTTTTGTCACCTTGTTTCGAAATTTTGTTAAATTAGTTGCTGTTAAATATTAGTTTACCTTGAAAGTATGAATGCTCAATAAATTTACGCTTCATCTTGCCATGATTAAGATAAAACCACTAGGAGTTGACAGTCCATTAGTCAGTGACAGTTTACACGTTTGGAGGACCACCGCAATGCACTTTGTTTAACATAAAGGTTTTTTCAAGATCAGTTTTTATTCCTTTTGTGGCTCTCCGTTGTGGGACCCTCCGTTATTGCGACAAAATTACTATTACTAGTAATTGGCACTTGTAAAGGAAAATTAAATTAGCGAGAGAAACGTAGGCCAAAGGATCAGCGCTTAGCTAAAAGGTAAACATTGCAAATTTAAGCATCAGTTTATTTTATTTTTTCAAATCTTTTACAATTTTACTTTCTATGTTATCTTGTTAATTTAATTTTGCTTTACAAGTGTCAACTTCTAATACAGATTGAACTTCTGGTGGTGTTACCTTGAATTTTATCGGAAATTTGGTGTCATGCTCTTTACCGAGCTATTATCGTGTCTGTCACTCATTTTTGCATGAATAACTTTTTTTTACATGCTTTTACATGTGAGTAAATATTTGTCAATTTAAATGAAAGGATCTACTTTAATGAAACACAAATTGCAAAAATTTCCGGAATAAGTGTTTACAATATTTCTTGGAATTTATATTTTAATATTGTTTGATTTCTTATTTTCACACAACAGAGAACTTCATAACTTCCTGTTCGTTGACCTGGTAAAACTGTGATTAAATTTAAACAAGTTTGGAAGTGAATTCTTCTGTTTCAAGATGCATAGAAATATGTGTCCTTTATGTGAAAGCATTTACGGGCCGAAAGATAAGAAACTTGAACACTTGTTATGAAGACAAAATGTAAATACAGAAGTAATACTTATTAAACAGTGCTGAAAATTTTTTTTTTCTTCTTGCTATTTAAATAACCAGTTTAATGATGGCAATCAATATTAACTAGGAATGCCCTCATGCAAAGTCAGTGGAGCTCATATTGGCTTCCTAAATAAATTTTACTTATTCGGCAAAATTTGCTTACGATTCGGCAAATTTGGATGCGATATTCTAGAATTGAAATTATTTTTTTAATGATTCCTAATAATTCTCGTTAGGTGTTTTGAATATGTTCGTATTTTATGATTCGGTAAAATTGTTATTTCATTCTACTGTTTGAGATTTTCTCTATCTAAAAAATTGTAGTTCGGAGTCTTTTGTTTCTAACCAGATCCCAGTAAGATCACAAAGTAAATAGCAGAAGTAAAGCTTAGTAAACAGCGAGGATTTTTTTTCTAATTATGTTAGTCCCGTCATTTAGGGGGATAGAAAGGAATAAATACCCCCCACCCTCGTTCTGGCAAATCAATGGAGCTCCATATGCGTGGGCATGACTTTTGGTGTTTGTTGATATGATATGCATCAAGTATGTACTCTTTAACCTCGCCCCCCCCCCCCCCGAAAAAAAATCAAAAGACTGATTTTGCTATTGTACTGTCTGATCTTCTTTGGTAAAACTTTCCGTGCATTTACGCATGCGTCAGGTTTCCAAACTAGGGACCAAAATAGGGCCTTCCTTGCCAAAATAGGGGTGTTAGGTAAGATAACAATAAGGGGAAGAATAATAAAAAAGCATTTTGAGCCGTATCAAGCAACGTTGAACGATGCTAATTTCAAATACATAGTTTAGTTGAATATGTCAAAAGGATATTGCAAATTTAAGTTTTAAATTGAAAACTTCGGAAAGTTATCACCCACGCCCACAACCCATCTACTCTTTTTTAACCGACTTCAAAAAAGGAGGAGGTTCTCAATTCAAAGCGTACACTTTTTTTTTTGTTTGTTCGCATCGATAGGAGATGGTGTAACTTAGGTACCATGTACTCATATGACGATATTTGTTTATTAGAAAAAAAGTTATGATCGAAAAACTAACATTTCACGGTCATTTAAAACAATATGTGCTATTGTAAATCCGTAACTCAATGAGCGACCCGATGCTCAAGTGGTTATGCGCGTCAGGTTGAAGTTCCTGATGGAATGAGATCGAGTCCAGGTCTGCATGGATTTTTTTGAACATCTGCATGTTTTTTCTTTTTGAATGATTTAATGATTGCAATGGCCTTATGCAGGTACATCCCCCCATAGGGACCTACCCCGTATTTTTTTATAGTACAAAATACAGTTTTGGTCGGATCTTTGTCAAAATTGGCAATGGGGTCCTTCGATGCTGTAGAATTTTCTTATGGACGTTTGCGCCATTTTTGGGGGCTTTGAATCGATTGTGGCAATAAATGGTTTTTGATTTGCGGCACTTATATTATTTTTTCAAGAATTATATACACAATCAATAATGTTAATTTTTGTACCTTTATAAAATTCTGTATTTTATACCTTGCATTTACGTCAAATTCAAGAAATCGAAAAACTAAAATTTCATGTTACTTAAAACAATATGTGCTATCGTAAATCCTTACTGCAATGAGCGACCCGATGGTCAAGTGGTTAAACGCGTCGGGTTGAAGTTCCTGATGGAATGAGATCGAGTACAGGTCTGCAAGGATTTTTTTGAACAGCTGCATGTTTTTTTAGCCTACTTTCCCGTTAAAAATAAAAGAAAGACGAAAAAAGTATTAAAAGTAGCTTAATGCATCTAAAAAATATCGCCAAGTCCAAAAAATATCGCCAAGTTAAAAAAATAAAAAGGTAAAATGAATATCGAAAAATTAAAAATTTGAAAGTAGGGTATTGAGATGGGGAATTTGTGCGTCGGTCGGTCGGTCGGTCTGTCGGTCGATCTGTCTGTCCCCCCCTAATAACTTTTGAATGAACATTCCGATTTGGACCAACTTTTTTTTGTTGGAAAGATCTCGGCGAGTACAGCTCATTCCCATATTTGATTTTTTGATTTGAACAATTTTTGGTTCAACTTTGAGCCGTTCAAAAAACCGGTCCCTCGATACTAACTTTTTAATGAACAGTCCGATTTGAACAAACTTTTTTTTGTTGGAAAGAACTTTTCAAGGGTACTTCATTCCCGTATTTACATTTCCGATTTGAACAATTTTTCGTTCAACATTGAACCGCTCAATCAAGCTGTCACCCCTAATAACTTTTGAATGAACAGTCCGATTTAAACAAACTTTTTTTTTGTTTGAAGCATCTCGGCAAGGATACTTTATTACCGTATTTAAAATTTCAATTTGAACACTTTTGGTTCAACATTGAACCGTTTAAGCAACCTTTCTCCACCTAATAAATTTTGAGTGAACAGTCCGAATGGAATAAATTTTTTTTTGTTCGAAAGATCTCAGCGAGTGCAGCTCATTCCCATATTTGATTTTTCGATTTGGACAATTTTTGGTTCAACTTTGAACCGTTCAAAAAACCGGTCCCGCGATGCTAACTTTTGGGTGAACAATCCGATTTGAACAAACTTTTTTTTGTTCGAAAGATCTTTTCAAGGATACTTCATTCCCGTATCTACATTTTCGATTTGAACAATTTTTCGTTCAACATTGAACCGCTCAATCAAGCTGTTACCCCTAATAACTTTTGAGTGAACCGTCCGAATGGAATAAACTTTTTTTTGTTTGAAAGATCTCGGAGAGGCTTTCCCATACATTCCCATATTTCGCTTTTTGATTTAAACCATTTTTCGTTCAATATTGAACCGTTCAGAAAAAAAATTAACATTAAGCGTCTACGGGGAATTTAAGTTGAATGTTGATCCTGAACTTAAAGTCGGATTTCCTTCAAACTAACTTTGTAAGAAAATGGTTTTGATAAATAATGTTTGTAACGTACTTTTCTGAGTAATCTTCTGTGAGGACTCTGATTCCGACTCCGACTCCGCAAACATGGCGGAAATGCAGGCTCAGAAAAAAAATTACTGACTGTGCAGACGATTTTTTGTTTATTTATTCATTTGTTTTATTTTATTTATTATTATTATCATTATTTTTTGGCAGACGATGTTTTTTTTGTAACAAAAATTTTTCATTCACGAGAACATTTTATTCTTTATTTATATTTAACAACTGGCAACAGATTAAAAGTGAAATTCGAGACATTTTATTAACGGACGAGTTTTTTTTTCTTTTTTTTTTTCTTTCTTTGATAAAATGTGTTTTGATGCTCTTTGTACTTTTATTTATTTAATTATTATTATTATTATTATTATTATTATTATTATTTTGAAAACGATGGAGGATTTTTTCTACGGAGGAACTGTAACAGTTACACTCTTTAAAAGGTGCGACAAAACTTTATTTATTCGTTAATTGCTTTTTACGTGTCTATTTCATCTGATGAAAGGGGTATATTTGCTTTTCGAAATCATCTCTAAGTGCTAAAAAGGTACGTTTGACATAATTTTAAATCTCAGATAATAAAGAGAACTAGCTGCGTAGCCCGGCGTTGCACGGGCTGTAATGTAGTGAAGGCAGTTTGAGAAAACTACTCGCCACCAAGGCGGCTCGCCTTTAAAGAAATGAGGAAAGTTTAAACAGTTTACTCGCCGTCAAGGCGGCTCGCCTTTACAGTAGCGAGGAAAGTTTCAATTCACTACTCGCCGCCAAGGCTGCTCGCCTTTAAAGTATCAAGGAAAAGTTTAATAAACTACTCCCCGCTAAAGCGGCTCGCTAAAAAGCTTTCCTGCATCAAAGAATCAATCGAATTATTTGCACATGCTTCCTCAAAAATAAAGACGATGTCAAGTAGCGCATACTTAGCACTCTCCCTAAATTACAAATAAAATTCCTTTCCAAAAACAATTATTTCCAAACCGCTTTCTTCCGGTAAAATTAATTGCAAAATTCTAAACGAAAAAGTTCTTTTAATATTTGGATCGAAGCCAGAAAAAGTCCCTTCTAAAAACAGCAATTGCAATTTTATTTAAAAACACATTTTCAAAATGGTACCTGAGAAAAAATATGTCATTAATAATTAGAATAAAAACAATTGTTAGAACTTTGTTATAACACGTATTCAAAATGACAATGAAAAAAATAACACTCTTTCATTTTAAAAAGTTCAACTTAATTAACGTTTTAATTCAAAATCGCAACGGAAAGAAATAAATATCTTGGAATTTTAAATAGTTCAATAATTTAATTAACGTTTTAATTCAAAATGGCAACGGTAAGAAAAAATGTCTTGGAAGTTTAATCATTAATTAGGCTTAATCGCTTTAAATTTGACTACTTATTAATTAAACATTCGCTTTAAATTTGACTACTTATGGATCGCAGCCAGAAAAAGTCCCTTCTAAAAACAGCAATTGCAATTTTATTTAAAAACACATTTTCAAAATGGTACCTGAGAAAAAATATGTCATTAATAATTAGAATAAAAACAATTGTTAGAACTTTGTTATAACACGTATTTAAAATGACAATGGAAAAAAATAACACTCTTTCATTTTAAAAAGTTCAATTTAATTAACGTTTTAATTTAGGGTCGAATTCAAGTGAAACACCATTGCAGTCGCTTCGAGGCGATCGCATATTGCAACCGCTACTGTAAGTCGAATTCAAGTGAATTCGTTTCACTTGAATCCAAATTTTGGAATTTGCGATTGCATTGGTGAGTTGCGATCGTCCGTGTTTCACTTGAATTCCTGCCTTAAAATCGCAACGGAAAGAAATAAATATCTTGGAATTTTAAATAGTTCAATAATTTAATTAACGTTTTAATTCAAAATGGCAACGGTAAGAAAAAATGTCTTGGAAGTTTAATCATTTATTAGGCTTAATCGCTTTAAATTTGACTACTTATTAATTGATATCTTCGCTAATTAAAATCGTATAATCATATAGATTGAAACTAATGAAGCCTGAAAAATTACCTATCTATCGGTACCTGGTTCGACTTTCAGTTCATTGGCGTTCAGGAGAAATAAGCGTGACATAGAAAGATAGAAAGAAGGATAGAAAGAAAGATAGAAAGATAGTTAGAAAGATACTCAGTTTTTAATATAAGTAGATAATGATCAGATGCGAGAATGCCGATGTCGATGTACGGGAAAGTAGGCTCGTTTAGTTCTTGACAGAACTTCTTGTTAACTATATTTTGATTACTTTAACCCATTAATGCCTGACTTTTTTTTTTTCAACGATACTTTGTATACTGGTTACAAATAGTGTTTAATGGACAGGAAAAATAATTAAAAAATTATCATGTAAAAAATAAATTTTTTATTTAAGAAAGAAAAATCGTCCCTAAAAAGGGACGCTAGGCACTAGAGGGTACATACTTTTTTACCAAAATTTTTTTTTCTGCCTACGATGTAATATTGAAAATGACAATTTATAAGAAGAAATAAAAGCAGCAATTAACATAAACTGGGAAGTAGATTCAGAGAACAAGGAAATATTGGTGTTATTGAGTATCAAAGTCAGCAAAACATTTGTTCTGCAAACCTACGTATTGCATTTGCTGCATTCCGATAAGGTCTTTTAACTCAATGGGCACATCTTACCTGAGTCTTATTTAAAGCAATATAACAACTAGCCCCATAATACATAACTCAACTGTCTTGAGCTCAATGCATGTTGTACAGCAGCTTCTAAAATAAAAATGAAGAGCCGCTACCCCCATTTTTTAGAGTGGATCAAAAACCGGTAGTTCCCGATATTTGATGCATGGGATCTTTTTCCCTATGCAACGTTTGTATTGAGCAACCATATATATTTGGTTCATCAATTTCAATTACTTTCTTTTCGCTATTGGACAATTGCTTAGCCTTTACAATAGGATAAACTCCATGAAGATTCAATGCAATAGTTATGACATTGCTATTATTCCACCGAACTAACGTAATATTATTTTACCTGTCATCGACATTTATTCAAAACTTCCTCTCTTTTCTTTTTTGAACAACGTAACTTTAGTTCGTGAGCATTTTTTAATCCGATTCTTGCACAAAACCTTGCTGAGACAAATAATCACGTAGGAGCGCAAGAGAAATAAATAAATTCTCACAGTAGAGATCAAAATTTGCATGCTCAGGGAATTCTGAAATTAAATCTGCAACCCCCCCTCCCTTTCCCAAACAACAGACACATATGCAATCCTTGAATTCTTCATCAAGGTGAAATGCTAAGCTTCTGAAACAGCTTAGGGCTTCTTCCCCCCAATAGTCAGACTAAACAATAATAAACACCTAAATGCATAATGGAAAAGTAATTAAATACAACGAATAATTAGTGTTTTAAAGAATTACATTTTTGAAATAGCTTTCTTTCAAAATTTACCGTGAGTATTTTTTGTAATTAAAAAAAAAAGGAGAAAATATTTAAGAACATTGTATAATTAAGTTTATATATATTAATTAATTTAATTTAATTAGATTTTGAAAATAAAATAAGTTTTAAAAATGACAATTTTTATCAGTTTTTCAGTCTAAAAACATTTACTAACTTCTTTTAATATAAATTATAGATTCTAAGCAAGAAATCAGCAACGGTTAAACAATGCAGCCTTTAGTGCCTAGCGTCCCTTTTTAGGGACGTTCTTAAATTGCTATAAAATCCTAAAAAAATTTAAAATTTACAAAATTGCAAAAAAAGGTAAACTAAAACATCGATCAAAGTAGCACATATATCAAACACAGCTAGATTTACTTGTTAATAACTTTAAAAACTTAGTTTTTTGTTCTTGAGATTGTGAACGATGTAATTTTTGATAAAGATCATAATCAAATGGCTACAGATTACACTTTACAGCGGTTATGTACTGCAATCTGTTAATACAGAATTGAAGCACTACCAAAGTAATAATTGAACACAATTATTTGGTTGAAATTTTCATTTCTGGAAAATTCAGACACACTTTTGGGACCGTCCCTAAAAAGGGACGCTAGGCATTAATGGGTTAAGTGCATTTACACTAAAAAGAATGAAATAAAATATTTTTGGAAAAAAAATAGAACCGACTTCAGTTGGAAATTGCTCTAAAAAGTAAAAAATAATTTTTTTCTTTGAACACCATCGAAACTACTTTTAAACTTAAGTTTTGAAGTCGGCGCAAAAACAATGTATAGATTCATACGCAACTACAATTCAACTATAAATATAAATTTTAATGTATTCATTTCATTGATTACCACACATTCGTGTAATGGTACAAATATTCTGCTTTTAATTTTCAATGGTTTCTCTGAAAAAATGTTGGCAAAACATGGTTAAATATCATTTTACCTATCGTTTTTGCTCCGACTTCAAAACTTATGTTTAAAAGTAGTTTCGATGGTGTTCAAAGAAAAAAATTATTTTTTACTTTTTAGAGCAATTTCCAACTGAAGTCGGTTCTATTTTTTTTTTCCAAAAATATTTTATTAAGTTGGACTGTTCGCGAGACTAGGCGTTAAATTCAGTCATTTTCCGCGTAGTTCTGCCATATCTCATAGATGGCAGCACGAGTGAATTCCAAAATTTTTAAATGCGATTTTTACAGAATTTACGAAATATAGATTGACATTGTGTATGAACTATTTCTGGAATACAAAAGTGGTCAATTAAAAAACAAGGCTCCTGACAAGTTAATTTCGAGGTTTTTAAAAGTAATAACACAAATAACGGGATTAAGGAAATTAAGGATTAAGGAGATTAAGGAAATTGAAAACTAACTTCAAAACAACGTTTTGAAAATGGATGAAAATTTTTGAACTTGGTTTTTACTTATTCACTTATTTTTTCGGCACACAAAGAAAATACATGTATACATAAAAACAAAATGAATTTTAGTTTATATTGTTCATAAGAATAGTGACACATAAACAAATTAATTTTTAATTTTTTTAAGGTGATTGCGAAATCAACGACAAAAATATGGATTGAAACTCTGTTGTAACTGTTTTTCGAACACGAAAGGGGTCAAATTCATAAATAAATCTTTTAATGTTCATTGCTTTTCCTGAGAGGAGAGGGCAGGATTAAAACTATTAAAATTTGATAACAGTACAAGTTAGATTTGAGATTTTTAATTAGAAATTACACAAATAACTTTTAAAAATATGACATAAAATTGTAAAGATAATTTTTAGACTTCAAAATGGGTGTAATTAATGAAATAACACTTCAGATCCAAATTTTGCTGTTTTCAGCGGTAAGGGAGAGGGGGGGGGGATGTGACTGAAAAAGTAAGCTCAAAACAACATTAGGAAAAATGGATGAGAAACTTCGACTTAATTTTTTTTCCTATTCACTTTTTTGCCCGGCACATGAAGCTCATACGTAGGTACATTACGAAGCATTGAAATAATGACACTTTCGATGAAAAATGTCTAACCATGCAAAATGATCAACAAAAATTCATAACACAAAAATAATTTATTTTGATGAAAAATTTTAAAGACATTTAAATGAACAATAAATTTCAGTGCAAAATATAACTTTTAGATATGTAAGTGTTATTTATTTATTTATTTATTTAAACCCCACCAGTCACCACCGTACCTACCCTGATGAGGGTTTAACCGGATGTGGTGGCTGGGAGGAATGAACAAAACAAATTACATGGAAAAAATAATAATAAAAGGAAAAACAATTTTGATATTTACAGAAAAAGACAAAAATATAACATTTGAAGTTTTTAGGCGGGATATTTGAAGTCTTCTATTTGAGTGCTGAGTAAAAACATTATTTTATGAATATTCTTGCGAGTAGCTGGATGATGAAGAATATAAGGATATAAAGTTTTTAATTTTTCTGAAAAACAAAAACATATGAAATAAAGTTAAAAGAAAAAACTTTAAGTTAAAAAATTAGCGCACACGTATTTTAGATTTGCACACTATTCTTATGAACAATATAAACTAAAATTCATTTTGTTTTTATGTATGCATCAGTGGCGGCGCCAGCTATGGGGCAGGGGGGGCAATTGCCCCCCCGTCGGAAACGTCTTGCCCCCCCATCGGGGAAATTTTCTAACTTCGTCGGGAAACTCCGATGATCAAATTTTCCGACAGAAAACTGAGTGCCGAAAATCTTTCCGATCCCGACGGATCAGTAAACTTTTTTCAATAAAATAATTCAATCAAAAACACAATTTTTTTTTTCTAAAATATTCTCATTATTTAGCGAATTACGCGTTTCCAGACCAATTTTGAACACGGGAACCTTCGGGAGACTAGTAGCAACAGGATGCATCGGCTAGAATTTCGTCGTATATCTCTTTTGAAAGAACGTAAGTTCTGCTGGAGAAAGTTATTTTTGCTCAGATTGTAAAGGACACATCTTCCTCTTTTACTCGCAAATCGCCAGCAGCAGGGCAAACGGACATTCATTTTCACTTTCTGGGAATCTGATAATCATCAACAATAAATAGCTGTTTAGTTCGCCTCAACCTCATTTCTTAAAATCAGCCGCTAGACACGTGTTTCTCTCCAGGGCCTTTGCCCCCCTCTGAGGAGGCGCTTGGGAGCTATTCGGTGATTATTTGTATCGTTACCGGCTGTTTGTAAATGAGGGCAATTAGAATCGAGCCCCAAGTGCTTTTCAACCTTTTAGGCGCCTATCACAAAAACGTCTCCCCTTGATTTTTAGGATGGGTCATCAATTTTCCCTCTCATCAGCTGTCAGCGACAGCAACAAACTATCCTTGCCGCCACCTCGGAATAGAACAGTGGTGTCAAATATCCTGTACTATAATAACACATGTTTTCAGTCAGTTCGACTGGACGGCCCGGTTGAGGAGAGAATCGCGACGGTCCCGCGGTTATATGCCTTTCGGTGCTTTTTTTTTCCAACTTTCATTAGCGGAAAAGAAGGAATTTTGTCAGAAAAGGAGCAAATTTGCGATTTCACTTCAGGTACATAAAATTTATGCTTTGTATTTTAATGCCGATATTATTTTTAATTAAAAAGTATATAAAGAAGAAAAAGTTGCGTGCTCATAGATTTTTAAAACATTTGTTTATGTGTATGATTGAAATCAATAATTTATTTTTCAATGTGAATTATCTCTTTATTCTTAGAATAATTTCAATATACTATTGTATTTCTGTTTATTGTTTTAGTTTCATGTTTCTAGTAGCAATAATAGCAGTATACCTCAGAAAATCTAACATAAAATATTATCATAGAGTGATCATACACGCAAAAAAAAAAAAAAAAAAAGGAAAAGAAAAGAAACTTAATGTCAAGAAATCATGTAAAAACTTTTTACTCATTTTCTAATTATATTGTTTCAAGAATTGTTTGATTGTATACATTTTAAATATTAACGGAGTTGGAGCATAATACATAATATATTTTTTTTATGTGGGTAAAAGTTTTGCTTCATGCCGAAACTTCATTTTTTAAAGTTGCATTAACACTTCGTTCTAAATATTTTTCTTTTTTGATTCTTCAGTTACAGACTATATTTAGAAATGAACCGTCTTCTTGCGCTTATGTCATTAAGTTTATAACAGTAATGAAATTTTTGTTTAGTAAAAAAAAAAACAATTCTCGTTAAAGCAGTATTATAAAATATGAGTACTGCACTGCTTTTTCAGGGTAAAAGTAAAGTTAATAGTTTTCAACTACATACTTATCAGTATCAATGTTTTTGTGTAAAAAAAAGTATCATTTGCTTTTCAAATCCTAAAGAAACTACCTTTTACAGCTGAAAAACTTAGGGCAAGTGCTGCTAATGTAATGTAGTCTGATTTTCTACAACATACAAAATCCATTGATTTCTTTTTCGTTAGCATTTTAGCTATACAAGCAAATGATTTTGGGCCATGAAAAGCAACCATGTTGGAAATAAACCTTTTTACACAAAAATCACTATTTACTGATGAGTTTATGGTTTAATGCTGTTAACGGCATTGCATTGCATAACTCATTTATAAGAAAATATTTTACTATTGCTCTCGCAGTTAAGAACCGGCAATTTCACACAAATAGTATAACTTTATGGGTAGTGAAGGTTAATTTTACAGGGCAAATTCATTTGTAAGACAGTATATCACTGCATTTTTTACGGTTATTTTCTGTAAATTTAATATGATACTTAAATCATAAGGCAGTTTTTCAATGCTAAATTTACAATTTATCATTTTTTATTTCACAGTAAAATTTCTTTATGAGACATATTACTGCTAATTTTACTTTACAGTTTATCACTGTGAATTTTACAGTAAATTTCCTTAATAAGACAGTATATTACTATTCATTTTAGTTTCTCACTGTAAATTTTATAGTAAATGTTCTTTATATAAAACAGTATAGTCGGCCACGCTTAAACGAATACTGTCGGTTCCAAGAAATATTATTCGATTAAACGGGGTATTCGATTAAGCGGGGATCTTTAACATCACGTCTATGCCATCGGTTCCGAGATATTTTATTCGTATAAGCGGGGTATTTGTTTATCCGTTACCCGATTAAGCGGGGACGACAGTATTACTGTTAATTTTACAGTTTATCATAGCAAATTTTACAGTAGATGTTCTTTATAAAATAGTATATTACTGCTAATTTTACAGTTAATTATTGATAATTTTACATTTTTTAAACTGGGAACTTCAGCTGCCAGTATTATACTGTAAAATCAACAGCTTTTTGGGTTTTTTTTTTGTTTTGCAAGTGGATATAATCTATATATTTTAATAATGAACAATCACAAATAATTGCAATTACAATTGCATTAATATAATTTTGAAATTTTATTTAATACTTTATAATCAATATTAAATCAATTATTAAGTCAATATTTTGTAACAAAGCCATTAATTTTTGATCATATTCGTTGCCAAGGCTAATTATCCAAAAAAATCAAAATTCATTTGAAGACAATTTTTTTTTTTACAGGCTGCGTTATAAAATAAATAAAGGTTAATATTCACGTGAAATTGAATACATGCGCATTTGAGAAGTAATAAATAAATTATTTAAGTTAAAATAATTAAATCATATAATTCATTATACAATATTTATAAATTGAAAAATAGTGTCCAGAATTAAATCCACTAGTTCATGTACCTGTATCTAATCACCTATATACGACATTCGGATAAATAGTTGTGCAGTATTTAAGTGCACTTTAAAGCTTCACATTAATTTGGATGTGCTATTTATTTCATTTATCGCTCCTTTACTGCAGCAACGTCAGAATTCAAAAAATAAAACAAATAAATAATTAAATAAAATAAAATAATTATAAATCTTTAAGTTACGATTACACATTTGTTGCAATCATCATTTCATTCATCTCTATATAAGATAATCAAAAATCATAATTTTTTAACTATAACGTTGTTGTCGTGAATGTTGTTGTGAGGAATATATTCTGTTATGATATATAAATATAAAAAAATATACATATATTCCTCACAAATCTGTAATCGCGTAATCGAAATCGTAATCGATTACATTTTTAATCGTAATCTAATCGTTGCTGTAATCGCAATAGCGGATTTCACAGATGACTGTAATCGTAATCGTAATTGTAATCTCTAATTTAATTTGTCTGTTCGTTAAGTCGTAATCGTAATCGATTACGTTTTCTCGTAATGGACTCCAAGCCTGGTCAGAATAATTACCTTTTATGCGAATGCACCATAAAAAATTAAAACACTAGAGAAACGGGTGGGTGGTGCGTGGGCTTTTAATTTTTTAAAATAAAACCTGCTGCCCCCCTGTTCGCGGGCAAGCTTGCCCCCCCTGTCGGGGCATTTTCCTAGCGCACACACGCTGGTATGCATGTATTGTCTTTGTGTGTGCTGCGGAAAAAATATAGTGAATAAGTAAAAACCAAGTTCAAATATTTTCATCCATTTCCCAAAACGTTGATTTCTGAAGTTTGTTTTCAATTTCCTTAATCTCCTTAATCCTTAATTTCCATTTTAAAAAAAATTTTTTTTCCCCCCCCCCGTTATTTGTGTTATTACTTTTTAATAATCTCGAAACTAACTTGTCAGGAGCATTGTTTTTTAATTGCACCCACTTTTGTATTCCAGAAATAGTTCATACACACTGTCAATCTATATTTCGTGAAATTCTGTAAAAATCGCATTTAAAATTTTGGAATTCACTCGTGCTGCCCCCCCCCCACCCGCACCATCTATTGCGATATGGCAGAACTAACGCGGAAAATGACTGACATTTAACGCCTAGTGTTCGCGTAGTGCCAGGTGCAGCTGTTCACAGGACGATGCTGTGTTGCTAACGAACACTCTCACTAGTTCACAATTAAGATCACATAAAGAGAGAAGTATCACGCTTATTAAACAGCGATTAAATTTATTAGGTTTTTGACTCTTGTAGGAACTAATTTGATTATAGCGATCTTTCCTAAACTATTGCAAACCGCCTCTTTTAA
>JAXGGA010022141.1:0-15468 GCA_038373865.1 Uloborus plumipes | reverse complement strand
TATGATTTAGATGCCATTTTCAAATTTCTTGAAATTGTAAACAATCAAAAGTGCCTACCTTGAGCAGTCTTCTTCTAAAAATGTTAATCCAATTTTATCATTGAATGCACAAAATGTTCACAAAATGTTCTTTTTTCTTTCCGATGCCGATGCACCATGTGACGGAAGGTTATTCCGATTTTTGTGATTTTTAACAAAACTAAGTTCTAAGCTGTCGGTGGTTCATTCTAAAGATGACACAAAACTTAATTGAAGAATTCTTCATCTAATTTTTGACATTTTTTAATCACTACTATTATACACTATATACAAATGGATATTTACAAGAAGCTGATGATGAAGTTTCAAAGGGAAGCGATTGAATCGCTTGCACAGAGCGGAGCTCGTGTGCTCGAAGTTCGAAGTTCAAATCTCAAGAGGCCAAGTGCTTCTCTAAAATTATAACATACGTAACATACTTACGTATTCTAATCGCGCTTGCAGCGCTCTCTAGTGGAGATTTAGGCGGAAAGGAGTTAAGAGTTAAGGTTTCTCTACAGAGGCAGTAACTTCCACTCAAGAAAGAATTACTTTCATCGTGGTAAAAATATTATTGGCTCTCCTCTGATTTACCTCCCTTTGGTGATATTTGAAAAAAAAAATCGCCGATCACGGAGATACATTTTCGTGTATGGTACAATGATGACGTTATAGGATGATTTGAAATGAGCTATGGTACTGGCAACCCTTCAACTACGTCATTTTCACTTGTTTGTGTGGTGGTGAATTTGAAGGAGTGTTGCTTTTTATTTTTTTCGTGTTATATCTGAAGAAAAAACATATTACTGTTTTTTTTTCAAAACTATTTACAGTAGTTGTCTGTCCTATTGGCGTCTAAGAAAATATGAGTATTTGCAAGTGTTAAGTGAATGGGGGGTGTTAACAACTGTCAGGAAGCGCACCATTTTTTTGAGTGATAAAATAGCGGTATTTTCGCTGTTGTGTGTTGTAGGAAGTGAAATCTTTGTGCTTTGGAAGTAGGGAGATGAACTATTTAGTGATGTGTCAGTATGAGTCCTAATTAGCAGCTCTTTGTCATCTGTTGTATCGGCGCATCCTAAGCAATTCGAAGGTGAGTTCACATTTGGCTTTTTTGTTCAAAAATTGATAAGATGAAATATTGAGGTTCACTTTTACTTAAATATTGCAAATTGAACGAAACCCCGTACTTTATGCTACTAATTTATTTCTTTAGCAACATATGGAAAAATGCTTTTGTGTTGTTTAATGCATATTTTTTATAGCGTTTTTATTTATAAAAGCCTTAATTTTGTGTACTAAATAACTAAAAATAAGCCACCTCTGGTACTTTTGAATAATATGAAGCGTCATTTTATGGAAAATTTTTTAAGCAATTTTGAAACACAATAGAAAATTAATTGATGGTTGTTTGCGACGTACTTAGGAGACGATTTTACTATTCATATATCGAAATTTTAGGAACTTTTTAAATTGTTTTGACTTTACTTTGAGAAAACCTTTTAGTGTGATATATATGTTGAAAAGTTATTGATTTTGTTGTTGGCCAGTTTTTTATTACTATGCTACTATAGAAAAAAGGAATCTGTGCTACTTTAAAAAACAAATAGTGCTATTTTTCTGGAAATGTATTTACACAGTAGTATTATTGCAGCGTTTATTCGCTACATTTCATGCAGTTGTAGTACGTTGTTTTATTACGAACCATAGATATTTTATGTAAAATAAGGTACAGAATCTTTATTGTTATAGTAATATTTGCTTGTGTAAATATTACTAATTAAACAAAATTACCAACAATGTTTTTGTTAATTTTGAAGTGTATATTTGCAATAACTTTGCAGTATAGTGTTGTGTATGATTTTTTACTGTGCTGACTTTCGTATACATGTGAGAAATCACTGCTATCTGAAAAACGTTTTTATTCTTCATTTGTTGAAATTGAGGATTTTTGATATTTCCTTTTCGACTATAATAGTGTTGTACATTTTTATGTCAATCTGAATTTTTCTGTAGGTGCCAAAAGAGTATCGCTAAGAACGTTGTACGATGTTTTTTGTCATACATCGAAGTCTTGGCGATGATCTTTTGGCACCAACAGGAAAAAGTCGCCAAGAGGGGGGTAAGTCAGATTTGTTCCAAAATATTTAAAAATAAATTTAATAACAATTAATTAAAAATTAGTTAGTAATGAAGAATAACAACAGGTCAGGAAGGGAAATTCAACGAGAGTTATAACAATATCTTGTGTGTAAATAAAATAACTTTGGAAAAAAATAGAACCGACTTCAGTTGGAAATTTTTCAAAAAAGTAAAAAATAATTTTTTTCTTTGAACACCATCGAAACTACTTTTAAACATAAGTTTTGAAGTCGGCGCAAAAACAATGTATAGAATCATACGCAACTATAATTCAACTATATACATTTTAATGGATCCAGGTTCTTTAAAAGCATTCGCATACATTTCAATCATTACCACACATTCGTGTAATGGTACAAATATTCTGCTTTTAATTTTCAATGGTTTCTCTGAAAAATGTTGGCAAAATATGGTTAAATATCATTTGACCTATCGTTTTTGGGCCGACTTCAAAACTTATGTTTAAAAGTAGTTTCGATGGTGTTCAAAGAAAAAAATTATTTTTTACTTTTTTGAGAAATTTCCAACTGAAGTCGGTTTTATTTTTTTCCAAAATTATTTTATTTTATTCTTTTTAGTGTAAGTGTACTTAAGAAATAAAGGTAATGTTTCCATTACGGAACTTCACCTAATTTTCTTAAGTAAATGCTCTATAAAATAAACTGAAAAAAAAGGAAGAAACTATCAATGCGTCTAAAATTATAAACGATTGACATTAAAAAATAATCTTTGTTATTCTCTGGTATTTATTTGTGTACTAGCTTAATCAAAGCCATTTAAATATCAAAGGTTTGTCAACTAATTTTCATTTCAAAGCAATTCTAGTTTCTCGTTGTTCATAAAATTTTAACACATACTACGTACGTTACCGCTAATGAGTTTTACGCTAGATTTAGTTTAGCCTTGGTTCAAATTTTTCATCATGATTACTATTAATATTGCTGTTGCGAGGCAAAAAATTTTTGCAACAATGGATTGAAAATTTAATCATTTAATGTGGAAATGACATGAAATTTACTATTTTCCATAATAACTTTTTTTCTAATACACAAGTATCGTCATATGGGTACATGGTACCTAAGTTACACCATCTCCTATCGATTAAAAAAACCAATCGTCCAAATCGGTTCAGTAGATCATAAGTTATGTGCGAACAAACAAAAAAAAACATACGCTTTGAATTGAGAACCTCCTTCCAACTGAAGTCGGTTCTATTTTTTTCCAAAATTATTTTATTTTATTCTTTTTAGTGTAAGTGTACTTATGAAATAAAGTAATGTTTCCATTACGGAACTTCACCTAATTTTCTTAAGTAAATGCTCCATAAAATAAACTAAAAAAAATCTGGTATGGACCCCACACTACTTCCTTTTACGTATAAATTTCTTAGTAGTTGCCTTAAGTGTTAAAAAAAGTGCTTGGAGTGAGCAAGGTAACAATTCAAATATTTACTCCCCTAATCTGCCACGAAACAATGCAAAAAATATTTTACAATGGTTAATTTTCTAAATATGGCTGATTTTAATATCATTCAGTGAATTTTTCGCAAAATATCGCCAATAGCGCCAAGTTGAACCCAAATTAAAAAAATAATTTTTTCGCCAAATTGGTCGCCAACTTGGCGTCAAACACTTGGCGACCAAAAGCTTGGCGACATATCGCCAAGTGGTCGCGCCAATTCATATCACTTGAGTCTGTATTGAAATTAACACTGATTTATCCCTAAAAAGGGGTAAAACACCCCCTTGGGGACATTCAAATGCAACCACAAGGGGAGGTACACAACTAGACCATCCTCGGAGCCTACATACCAAGCTAGAAGCTTCTACGGCATATAGTTTTTGAGTTATGCGACCCACATACGCACATACAGACGTCACGAGAAAACTCGTCGTAACTAACTCGGGGGTGATTGAAAAGGATTTTTCGGCTGCTTATATGTTGGTAGGTACATATGCACGAGCTGAAAGGTCGAAAAAACTACTGAACATTCATTCGGGGGTGAGCAAAACCAAAATTTAGACTCAAATTTGAGTGATTTTTTTTTCGCGATCACAATACTTCCTTTACTTCGTAAAAGGAAGTAATAAATATACTATAGCAAATGTAGACATGTGACTCGAATCTAAGTTACATAGAAATTACAAATCTTTATTTTTATAAATGTTTAGTACTCATGAGTTTAAGTAATTTTGTTTTTAACAGCAACCAAAATTTTTATAAAGCTAAAAAAATAATGGTTTTCAAAATATAGTTCAATAATCAACTTAATTGCAATAAATGATTTTTTTAACCGAAAGAAACCTTTAGGGCAATTTTTTCCCTTAATTGTAGCATGAAATAACTAGGAGGCCATTTCATGCTCTGACCCTAAATAAACATGAATCTACCCAAGAAAAATTCTGTTTTTTTACAATTATTATATTATTTTTACTATAAAATAAAAATTAGCAAGTTGAAAAAAAAAATTTTTATTCTAGGAAAAGGATGCATACCATAAAATATAAATTTAAAAGAAAAAAAAATCTTCATTTGAAATATAAGTGAGTTTTATCTGCTTTATCATTTTTCGATCTAGGATTTACAGATTTATCAAATCAAACATCACATAAAACATTACCCTTCAGAAACCAATTTAAAAAAAAAAAAATCAAATTTTCCTTCTACATATTACGTATTTAAAAGCAGTCTTTTGAATTACAAATAGAACTGATATTAGTCACTTAGGTAGTAAAAAGAATGCAAATTTCTGGGAAATTTTAAGTTAAGTGTTATTGACAAATTTACTTTCTTACTTTTAAATACTCTTTTAGTATTAAACCTTCAAAGAAAAATATTATCACAGATTGATTAATTAGAACTAATTATTTTTTATGTGTATGCATTTATTTTGCAGCAAAAACAAATTAAATATATTGAAGCCCTTTAGCTTTTAGCATACTCTAGGACAGTTCAACACTTTCACAGTTTTGGATAGTAAAAGCCACATATCCTGTCCAAAACCCCAACTCTGTTATTAATGTTACCAAGTTTTAAACCTTACCCTGCTTTGGCTTCTCTTCTTCTAGAAAAGCTGCACCAGAATGTAGATAGCATCCAAATACCAAAATCGTCAAAAACAACGTACCTATAAAATTAAAATCCAACTTCATTCTGCAAAATTCAAATATGAAAATTCATAAACAAAATGCACATCAAGAACAGATTCCGAGTCCGGTTTTAAAAGGTGCCATTATCAGAAGGAAAGGTCATAAGTGCAGTATTTGCACACAAATAATGATCTGTGATTTTTTTTTTTTTTTTGATGAACAAGTCACTTAAAACAGGAGGCTTGTCATGACCCTTCTCTGGAACTGTGCTTTTACACACCACACAAAATAATTCAGAGGGAAACATTAGTTCCGAAAACTGCACTCCAATTTCACTTGGTATCATTTCATGTCAATGGTGTAGTTTTCAGAATAATTTCTTGACCATCTTAGAAATCAATGATTTATGTTCATTTATTTTGAAGACACTGGGACATGAATAATGGAGCACACCAGTGGCGCACATAGCACCCCCACGGCTCCCACAAGGTTTGAGGGCGCATGATCCAGGATAATAGCACTATGACCTATGAGTTAGACGAGAAAAATATTTTTTATAATTTAATTAGGAGGAGGGGTCACACTTACAAATCTCTAATTCTATGGGCACTACTGGAGCACACTTAAAGGCTCAGTCAAAATTTCATCTGCTCAATGAGTTATTAGCATTCAAAACTTAATGTCATGAAATATAGAAAAAAGTTCTGTTTAATAATCAAGTATTTGGTTAAGCTGAAATTAGCCTTCGTCTGAGAATTTTTTTATACATAAATCCGATCTGAAATCAAAAAATTTTGTCTGGTTTTCCTTAAAATTTTTATTTTTATTAAAGTTCATAACAAAAAAGTAGAGACGACACACAAAAGGGTAACAAAGGCCACTAACAATATCATAATTTTATACATCATCCCATTTGACAAATTTATTTTATTAGATGAACACTCAGACTTTTAAGTTGTTTTGAACTAGCAAATACAGTTGCAACACTAAAACACCTAAAACAAAATAACTGGAATTTAGGACATGTTCATGTAAAATTTTTAGAACTTGGTGCTACAAATATTGGGATGACTAGCCAGGATGCATAACCATAGCTTTTTGACTTTGCACACAATTTTTGCAGTCAGCACAATTTTGAGAAGACTGATTCAAATTTCGAAAGTTTTGCTTTATAAGATGATGCATTTTATAAGATAAAATATAGTACTACAGTGGACGGCCGGTAATTGAATTAGTCGCTTTAATAAATCAAATCACCAAGAACAGGACAAAATGAAGGTTTACTGATCTAGCCACTTTATTGAATCAAAACTATACAAAAAAAGTGATTCATAACACGCGGCGGCAACTGTATTATCGAACTGAAGATTTAGTTTGTGGTCGTTAAAACTATTTATTCCGATTCAGAAATTAATTATTCAGATACTTACAGGGTATAATGTTATCCATGATGAGCTTCTGCAATAGCTAACAATTTTCAAACACCTACAACAATTGAAACAAGGAAAAATTATTCAGATATCAAAAGAAAACTAATACTACTGAATGAAAGGTAAAACAATAACAATGCAGAAAAGTTTCATCACACATAACATTTCATTGCATTATTTACACTAATTCCTATTTTTAATTGGGAGTTATGATTATTTATAATTCAAATACAATAAATTAATATTAAACATTAAGATTTATATGCATACAATAAAAACGTATTCTAAATAAATAACAAGTTGATAACATTCAAATATGACAACAGCTAGCATCAGTGAAAAAGAAATAGAATCCTTCAAAAATAGCATTTCATGAAAGATGAAAAGCACCTGATTGAAAGAATACTTCGCATTAAATTTTAACTTTTAAGTTGCAATTTAATAAGTGCGCAAAACGTCAACACCATCCAAGCTGCACCGGCATCAGTTGCAGTTCACGTTTTCTTCGGTTTTAGTTCTCGGCGAAGGGAAATTCCCGGATGAATCATCATCATCAATAATAAAGTGATTAGCAAAAATTTAATATCTCAAATCATGAATGTTAGAAAATTCCAGCACTAATAAATGAGAATATTTTGAATTGAACTTCCTCCCCTTACCCTCAAATCAATATTTAATTTCTTTCTTTTCCTTTTCCTTTCACTGGTTAAGGTCGGAATTCAAGTGAAACACGGAAGCGATTGCAATCCAAATTTGGGAATTTGCGATTGCATTGGTGAATTGCGATCGTCCGTGTTTCACTTGAATTCCTGCCTAAGAGTGCACAGAAAATTTTCTTGTTATTATTTTTTTTCAAACTGAAAAAAGAAGTGCTTCGAGGCGATCGCAATGCAATCGCGGCTGGAAGTCGAATTACGTTGGAATAGCATCCCGTAGCGATTGTAACGTTTCACTTGAATCCAAATTTGGGAATTTACGATTGCATTGGTGAGTTGTTGCGATCGTCCGTGTTTCACTTGAATTCCGGCCTTGCATTTGCTCACAAATGACTTCGAGGTTTTAGTTCAAAAGAAAAAAAAAAACACCTCCAAGAGGAGCAGCCGGGCCGCCGAGTTAGAAGGGGCCACAAACTTTTAGGGCCGAATTCAAGTGAAACACCATTGCAATCACTTCGAGGCGATCGCAATAGACCAAAATTGCAATCGCCACTGGAAGTCGAATTACGATATAATCACATCTTGTAGCGATTGTAACGTTTCACTGCAGGGCATTCGGGTCCCAAACCCGGTGCCCCAACGAAGGGGTGCCAAATTTCTTTTTTCTTTTTTTTTTTTTTTTAGCTGACAAAAAAGCAACTTGCTTAAAAAAATAAATTCTCAATTTTTCCTTCATACAGGAACAATCAGTATTTAAATTAAAATAGGGGGTTTAATTTTTGGTACCTGGGCATCATATTTTTCTCTGCCCCGCGGCACCCAGAGGTTTGCAATGGACAACGGTCCTCGAAGCCCGAACCCTTTCTTTAGACATCTAACTCAAAATTGACTTCAATTAAAAATTTTGGAATGGCAGGCAACCCCTTTTGTCCCTGTGTATATCATTATCAAATATGACTCAAAGTAAAGTTTCAGTTTCGAAAAATTTCCGGAGAGATTCATCCAATCTCTCAGGAATACCCATTCCCTTTACGTATAGCTTGAAATTGCGTAAAAAAGATTTAGTTACAGAAAGTTTCTGAGAATAACTGAGTCTCAGAACAGTCAGAAACTCTCTCACAGTTTCTGACTGAGAGATAAGCCAAGAACCCTAAACGTAAACTTCAAAAAAAGTTCCGAAGGGAGCTAAAATCAATTCGATTTCTCCTCTCCCCCCCCCCTTTTTTTTAGAACTACGGAAAAATTGATTCACCTCCGAAGTGTTGAAGATCTGGTACAACAACCCTCAAATAATTTTGAATTGCAAAAGAAAAAAGAAAAAGAAAAAAAAAAAAAACAGTGGGGTAGGATAGAGGGGGGGGGGGAGTGATTTCGAGTGGTCATCTCAGCCCCCTCCAAAATTTTACTGCCACAGTATGAATGCTGCTAGTGGAAATGAAGTTGAATAAAAATAAAATCAGAAAATTTCATAAACAATCGAAAAACATTTTAAAGTAAAAAATATATTAATCTATAACTACCCCCCCCCCCCCGGTCCTTAAGCCAGTCATCACGGGTTTGCCGGAAATCAAGCCCTGGTTATCAAATATATTTCCAAAATCTCTTTTGTTAAACAAATTATTGGGGAAAAAATTAAACATCAGTCGAGTTCAAAATTTTAACACCAGGGCTCTATGGTTGAAAAAAAATATATTTTTGAAAAAAAAAAAAAAAAGAAATTGAACCGACTTCAGAGCTTCACTTGGCAAGTGCTCTAAAAAGTAAAAAATAATTTTATTCTTTGAACACCATCGATACTACATTTAAACGTAAGTTTTGAAGTCGGCGCAATAACACTAAATAGAATCATACGAAACTATAATTCAACTATAAAAATCAATTTCAATGAATCCAGGTTCTTTAATCGCGTGCACATACACTACATTGACAACCACATATTTATGTAATGGTACAAATATTCAGCTCTAAATTTTCAATGGTCAGGGCCGTCGCGAAGCAAGTTCGGTTGGGGGGGTGTTGAGATTAAATTTGCCGACCGACTCCCAACGTTTTGCCGACTTATATGAGTGAATTTTGATCCGTGATTTTCAAATCAATGGGCTCCATAAAGCGAATAAATTGAGGGTGTTAAGTTTCAGAACAAAATACAACATTGAAAAAAAAAAAAAGTCATGATGCATTATGAATGCACATCAATTTCACGACATTACAACTCTTTCATCAACCATATTTTTCTGAAATTTTCTAAAAAATCTAGGATATAACTTCGCTTGCACACCCTCTGGCTTTTAAGAGTGTGCAGAGTTGTCGGGCGTAATTTTAGACGTTAAAATAAAAAGCTTTTTTTGTGACGCAATTTCAAGTTATTTCTGTAAGTAGTATTAGGAACTTGTTTGATTTGTGGACGCTCTTTGACAAAGTTTCGAAAAAAAAAGCTCTAAAAACGCATTTTTGCTTGTACATGAGTCATTCCACGTCAACTGGACCAATTTTTCAAATCGTCCCCACTCGACCATCTCCGATTTGGATTAGATTTTACAGAGGTGTAGACATGCCTATGAAACTAAACTGTGCAATTTTTTAACTTCCAAGATCCAAATCTGGAAGAGCTATGTTCCCGCAAAAAATGTGGTCCAAAATGGCGGATGAGCTTCGTGAAACAAGTTGCAATGTTTAGGTCAAGGTTGCAGAAAATTTTATCACAGTGGAAGCCTAATATTTTTTAATCTTAAAGTACTTTTGGTTGTTAACACTCTCCAGTATATTTTGTGAGATTGTGCTTATCAGACTTAGTGTAGCACGCGCCTAAACTTGCGAAAAAACGCGGTGGGCAATTATTTCATGGATTTCAGGTTGTCATAAATTTTTAACCAAAAAAGTTAAAAGGTCGTAGTTTTATCGTCCAAATACTTGTTTTTAATGTTTTCCAGCTGCAGAGCTTAAATATTGTATTTGTAAAAGATATTGGCACCCTAATTGTCGATGAAAACGCTTCTTTTGAAAAATCGCCTGTAAGGATGCAAAAATAGCTCGAAGTATTGTCAGTTATGAAGAATTGGCATAATTAGGCTAAGACTGCAGAACATTTTTTGTAGTAGAAGTCCAAATTTTTAACATCTTGAAGTACATTTAGTTGTTAATAGATTCTAATAATTATGTGAGTTCAAGCTCATTAGCTTTTGTGTAGCATACATGAAAAGTATTGGCAATTCCTGTTCGAAAAATAGCTTGATTTCAATGAACTGTAACTCAGGTTTGTCACCTTCTATCATCCTTTTGCTAGTACCACTATAAATAACTGATTTTTTCCTATCAAAATATTTATGTAAACAACCAAATGAACTTTAGATTCCCAAAAATATTAGGCTTCCAGTGTAATAAAATTTTCTGAAGTATTAGCCTAATTATGCCAATTCTTCATAACTGTCAGAGTTTCAAACTTTTTTTTTCATCCTTATTCGAAAGAACACCATCGAAAAAAAACCTCCTTTCGATAGGAAAAAGTCTGTTCTTTCTAATGGTGCCAACGAAAAAACGATGGGAGGTGACAAATCTGAGATACAGTGCGTTGAAAACAGGCGATTTTTTACGAAAATGATTTTGATAGTCACTTTGAACGACAATATATTTTACAAAATCAATATTTAGGCTATGCAGCTGTAGGACATTAAAACCAAGTATTTGGACAATAGAACTACGAAATATGAACCTTTGAATTTGTTTGGTTAAAAAATTATGAATCCAGGAAAAAGATTGCCCACCGCGTTTTTTCGCAAGTTAACATGCGTGCTACACAAAATTTAATGAGCTCAATCTCACAAAAAATACTGGAGAGTATTGACAACCAAAAATACTTTTAACTCCAAAAATATTAGGCCCCCAGTGTGATAAAATTTGCTGCAGTCTTAGCCTAATTATGCCAATTCTTCATAACATCATAACTGACAGTATTTCGAGCTATTTTTTTCATCCTTATTCGAAAGAACACCATCAAAAAAAAAAAAAAAAAACTCATTTCGATGGGAAAAGATCTGTTCTTTATAATGGTGCCAACGAAAAAATGGTCGAAGGTGACAAACCTGAGATATAGTGAGTTGAAAACAGGCGATTTTGCAAAAGAAGCGTTTTTATCGACAATTAGGGTGCCAATATCTTTTACAAATACAATATTTAAGCTCTGCAGCTGGAAAACATTAAAAACAAGTATTTGGACGATAAAACTACGAAGTATAAACCTTTGAATTTTTTGGTTAAAAATTTATGACAACCTGAAATATAGGAAAAAAATTGCCCACCGCGTTTTTTCGCAAGTTTAGGCGCGTGGTACACAAAGTCTGATAAGCACAATCTCACAAAATATACTGGAGAATGTTGACAACCAAAAGTACTTTAAGATCCAAAAATATTAAGCTTCCACTTGTGATAAAATTTTCTGCAACCTTGACTTGAACATTGCAACTCGTTTCACAAAGTTCATCCGCCATTTTGGACCACATTTTTTGCGGGATCCTAGCTCCTCCAGATTTGGATCTGGGAAGCTGAAAATTTGCACAAGTTAGTTTCATAGGCATGTCTACACCTCTGAAAATCTAATCCAAATCGGAGATGAGATGGTCGGGTGGGGACCACTAGTCCACTTGACATGGAATGACTCACACGGAAGGTTTTTGATATTGACGTCCTAAAACGCAATTTCGGATGTGTTTGTGTGTGTGTGTGCGAATTATTATGTTTTTTATTAGCGATGACAAATTGCTTTCCGTTTTGGACCTCAAATTGCAAGCAGTTCCTCTTTCAAATTGGCAGTTTTCCAGGTTTTTAGATCACCATTTTTTTGCCTAGCTAATCCATCACACAGGATTTCTTATGCTAGTCGTAGTGGCACCATCTTTTAATTTACTTGGCAATCGATTTGGGTAGCACCAATTTGGCTAACATTACAAAAAAAAATGCCTAAATTTGCATTTCTGTTGCCAATTTGGAAAATTTCTCTGTGGGCCTGTGGAAAGACTTGGATCTCAACACTTCCTACACTATTGAAGATTGACCAAACAGCGTTTTTTAAGATTTCTGTTTTCAAAATATTGCAAAATAACCCTGATCATATTGGGGAATACTAGAAAATCTGCTTTATTGATATTAGCTGAGTGAGGGCTTCCTTGAACAAATTTAAAAAAAAAAATCGTTACAGAAAAGTATTAAAAAATATTACTTGAAGGAACTTTTTTTTTTTTAACTTTTGCTTTTCTGGGGCTTAGTCCCCTAAATGTTAAATTCCAACTCCGTTCATGCCCTGAATCTGACACGAGTTTTTAATTTCAATTTCCTGTATTTTTTTTTTTTTTTTTTTTTTAAGAATTAAACAGCAAGATAGTTAGAATACAGCTGACTTTTGTACATTTCGAACATGGCAGAAATAAAACTTATTGAATAAGAATTATTTAAGTTTCTTAGCTATCTCAACCCTTTGTTATCGGAAGAAAATAGAAAATTAAAAATTTCATAAAAAGACCCTTTTGGGGGAAATAAATACCATAATAATAAATAAATATGGGCATAAATAAATATGGGGCAAAGTGAAATAATAAAATATTTTCAGTTTGCAGCGCCACTTATCAAGCAATCTTTTAACTGAGTTCCTGAACAAATAGTTGATTCCTAACAAGAAATAAGTAATTCTAAAGATTAACAAAAAAAATTATACAAGTTATTTTCGAAATTAGATACACCTTTTGTAATATTCGTGGTTTTTCAAAACATTTTTCGTTATTATAAAATGATAAAATTCTTGTAATTATAATTTTGAGTACTAGTTAAGGTCTCCTAATGTCCAGTGCAGTACTAATTTAGTTCAAGTTTAAAATGTTCTGATTTTAAATGTTTGAAGCAATGTGTAAAGTGCACGTCGGGCAAAGTGGATGGGACAAACTGAAATACAGTGGCGTAGCAAGAACAAAATTAAGACTGGGCGAATGAATTTTGCGAGGCCCCGAGCCACCTCCCCCTTTTGAGATTGATTCCAGTTCAAGTTATTCAACTATTCCTCGTTAAAAAAAAATAAAAAGAAAAGAAAACCTTCTCGTACTTGTTGTCAATGATAAATATTAAAATATTATACATTAAAAAAATATTTGAGATAAAAGCATCCAATATGAAATAATTACATATATTTTGGGGTAGTTTGAACGACTTTGAAATGCTTGATATAGTTAATTCTTTGTCACAATATTTTGATAAGCTATGAAATAAATTTATAGCTAATAGAACTGCAAATAAATACTCATTCATTCTAAATTTTATTGATATTACGCTGTAGAAGATCGGTTGTGTATTAAGTCTGGCTTGATGTTGCACTCATTAGTGCATTTTTTTGGCAAAGTTGATTTGTTTCAGGTAAAAAAACAGATTTAAAATTCAAAAATTCTACTAATTGATCAAAAGTTCATCTTTACAAAATTAGCATCTACAAATAACAGCGCCTGAATAAAAGGGGGGAGGGGGGAATCTTTTCAACAATGTGTAAGTGGTGTGTGCTGGGATTGGTTTAGAAATTTTGGGACACCATCCTGTACAATTTGCAGAGTTTACTTTACTGTTACAATATGAGAAAAAAACCGTTGAGTTGCGATTATATATATATATATATATTTTTTTTTTTTTTTTTGTCAGTTCACTTACATGGCTATGTTGCTGCGTCATTCAATCTTTATTTCACTCATACCAAGTACACATGGGGTAAAATAGCTTGATTTTATAATTTCACACTCAGGGTTCGTACTTAATTGTAAAAACAAAAATGAAGGTGTTTTGAAGGGATTTTGAAGGAGCAAAATGAGGTTTTGAACTACTTTTACCATTAAAAAATTGCTATTCCCAAGTCATTTTCTTCAAACTCGATCACTTTGTATGTAAAATCTGCATGTGAATATTTTTTCGCTAGGGCGTGTGGTGGAGTAAAACAGCTTGAGATGGAAACTTAGAATTTCTTGGCCCAAACAAATGAACCATCAGACTTGGTATTTGGAAAGATGAGGACATTAAATAGATAAACAAAATTTTCTTCCAACAGATGTTCAAATATAGATTTCATGACTAGAACAAAGCTCAATAAGGGAGCCGAATACTATAATTTACCCGTAGCATTCAAATGCTAGTTCTAATCAGCTACTTTTGTAAACAAGGCACTTTAAGCTAAATGTAACCAAAACAAAGGCCCTTTGATTGATTCTTAGGAACCTCTATTTTCATCCAATGGTGGTTCTGATGAGACAATGTAGGTGTTTCCTGAATTTCAGTGCGAAGATTTTGGTGGTAAATCACTGCTTTACTTACAATGTGAAAAGGCGAAAATAAGAGTTCTTAAATTGGAAAAAGAAAAGTGATTTGTCTAGAACAACTGTCACAGAGGAAGAAAATATAGTCTTAAATAAAAAAAGAAGGAGTTTTGAAGGATTTAGTTCCAAAATGCATGAGTTTGAAAGACCCTGCAAAAAAAAAAAAAAAAAAACTTAAATGAAAGAGTATTGGAGGAGTTTTGGCGCAGCGTAAGAACTATGACACTTCTAAAATTAGTATTTTAGTAACGCGAAAAACAGGGAGAAGGTTAAAATAAAATCTGGCGCAGCGAGGGGGATGAGCATCCCCCAAGAGGCCTCGCATTTAACATTATTATCAATTCTAAGGAATCGTTTGACCAAAACTCTTCCAAATGGTAATTCTGGCTGTGGGTAACATAAACGGAAGCATTCTTTTTGACGATTTTTGTCATAATACTGGAAAATATTCAGGCAGGGTCGGACTGGCCATGTGGGCATTCGGGCAATTGCCCGGTGCGCCACTCTAAAAAGCGCCGGTCGACAGACGTTTTTTTTTTTTTTTTTTTTTTTTTTTTTTTTTTTTCACGCAAACTTTTTCTGCATTAATTTTTGTTCGCTGAAAAATTGTTTTTTTTTTTTTTTTTGTCGCTGAATTACAAGGAATATTTATTCACACGAGGCGCGGATCCAAGCGGGACAATTGCGCCTCCCTGAACAAATGAGGAGGGGGCGCTTCCAAAGCTTCAAGGGGGCGCCCCAATCTAACTGAAGGAAGGCGCCTAGGTGCTCTCCGTACGTTAAGCGTCAATACTGGCTT
>JAXGGA010022140.1:0-15469 GCA_038373865.1 Uloborus plumipes | reverse complement strand
CGATCGAGTTGCCACTTCGAATCGGCCGGGCGCCGTATCGGCGCCGCTCGAGTGCAAAGGGTTAATCAACAGTTTCAAATAATTTAAATACTGCTGTTTATGTATTGCAACGAGAGAAAATCCCTATCCTTGGCAACGTAAATCAGGGAAATTTGGAATTTTTTATTATTTCTTTCCGTGTTGCATAATGTTTAGAAAAAAATATATGTGTGCATTTATTGTTGTAATAAAGCATAAAATAAGTTGATTTAAAGTAGTAGAGGATGAAATTAACTATGTATTCTATTTTGGCATGCTGCCAAAAACATAAGTTTCCATCCCGCTGTAGGAATTAGAAATTAAGAAAATTCAGTTTAAATATTTGAGATCTTAGTTTTAAAAAATCGTGAAAATTGTTTTGATCTTAAAAATTTATCAAAATAACTTAAGCCCATACAATTTTAATTAGAGAATTCATTTCTAGAGATACAAGTGTCCAATTCATCTAAAATTACCCCCCCCCCCTTTTGTTTCTACGTTGTTTTGTATGACTTAAAAGGATAGAAATAGGAAATGAGCAAAAAAAGAGGTTTTAAAAATAAATAAAACTTCAATGTTCCATTTTTACGTTCGATTTCGCCATACAAATTAAAAGGAAATCTCACATGTAATTTCGCATAATATTTGAAAAAAATGTTGAGCCGCACAATTTTTCCTCTTTTTTGACTTTGAGCTGTTTTTTATCCCTGAGGTTAGTGTGACAAGGATTTAACAAAAAAGAGGGGGGGGGGGGGTTAAATTGCCATGGCAAAACTGAAGGGAGGAAGTCTTTAGCAGTGGAACAATTGTGAAAACTTTTTAAACTACCCTGATTGTTGGAAGTTCTAACTTTCATGATTTATGTATGAATATATGAAAGTTACATTCCATGATAATTTAATTTTTCCTTTTATCTTTAGGTGTTATTTTAAGAGATTCACATGGTGTTGCTCAAGTCAGATGGGTCACTGGCAATAAGATTCTACGCATCTTAAAGGCCAAAGGATTTGCACCAGATCTTCCCGAAGATCTATATCACCTTATTAAAAAAGCAGTTGCAGTAAGGAAGCATTTAGAAAGAAACAGAAAAGACAAAGATTCTAAATTTCGGCTCATTCTCATTGAAAGCAGAATTCACAGACTTGCAAGGTATTTCAAAGCCAAGAGAGTGCTTCCACCTAACTGGAAATAGTAAGTATTTCCCAAGCTGTTTCCTATTAATTGCCATTATTCCCTGATAAGCAGACTATTAACTCTCTGCAGTCATCCATGTGATTTTAAGATTGTGAAATAGTGAGTTAGAGTAAGCAGGGACCGCGCTAAGCATTCGCCACCTCGCCAAATGCGATAAAATCGAAAATTCGGCGAAAGAAATTCTGGTGTGGCTAAAGTGTTGGCGAACGAAAATTCTCTGAAATCTTCACTGGGGGAGAAAAATTATATGTATTGTATTACGAAAGAAAAATAAATTCAATTCTTTGACTAAAACTTTTGAAACTTGGCAAAGACTTTTAAAGTTTGGCTAATTCACTGGCTAACAACTTAAAACTGTTAGCGCAGTCCCTGGTAAGCTTCTATATCTCCCTCTAAACATATCCACATCACTCAAAATTCATATTTGACAGTACTTCCCTTTGCACTTTCAAATCAACAGATTACATGATCTGATGTAGCTTCAAATGCTCTTAATTTTCTCTTTGTTATATGTTGCACCATTCAGTAATAAATGCAGGAATGAGCTATTGTAACAAAATTCAATTATTTTTTGCTTTTGTGCAAAATTACTCGTCTCCAGTGATGTAAATTACCTGTGTAATTATTTTATTGTTCTTGCTGTTGAGCATGAATAGCTTGGCTTAGCCTAATTAATTTTTTATTCTTTAAGGAGCTATTAAAATGAAATATCTTTTTCTGTATTCAAAATTTTGTTCCAGTTGTATACTAAAGAAAAATGCAATCCAAAAATAATATTCTTTTTTTTTTTTTTTTTTACTATTCTTGTTATTAAATTAATTTTAAAAAAGTAAATGAAATGTTCATGCAGCTATCTGAGTTTTTACTCACTATTTTCGCGTATGAATTTTTACAAGTTTGAAACCCATGTCTGTAAATTGCTTTTAGCTCCAAATGTTCCTACTTTAAACTTTCTACTCAGTATTATCTCTTTTCATTTGAAACCAATTCATCCTTGTTGGAGACATTTCGGATGGCCAATCATGTTCTGGCAATGTACGATTATAGTTTCGATAATAGGGCATTCAGCCAGAGGTGATAGTGGAAGAAAACAAAGCAATGTAACTATTGGTGGTATGTTGTCTGCTTCATAGTGGCTGAAATGATTGACAACAATTTTAATCTCTTAAGCAACTAATCCAACCAGTAAAAATGCCGGTACCAAACTGCAACCTTCTTTGTTTACTTCCACTATAACATCTACCAATTAATTTCATGCATCCAATTAAAATAGTTGGCTAGATAAAGTCAAAAGCCCATGTTTGAACTTGCAGGTGTAGTATAATATATTAACAATTTTGTATTTGCTCACACAGCGATGAAATTTCAGTATTTTTCATTCAATTTGGGTCACATGTCTAAAGAATGAAAAGGAAGGAAAATTCTAACCACACCCTCTCCTCAATCAAGGACATAATTACAGCTACCAAAAGGATGGTTTCTTTATCTGGCCATGAAATTCCAAGAAATGGAAAGAAAAATTCGACCCCGCGCAAATTACTATATCACTATGCTCTTCTAAGCAGCATGCCAGGCGTCTGGCAGCTGGGAGTGGTAGAGTTTTCTACTGTGCACTTGTACTCGGGAAAAGAAGTGATTTTTAAGTTATTTTTGTGCAATTTCATGTCAAATCAATCATTAAAGAAATGTTTTTTCCTTCACCATTTCCGATTTTAACAAAAATTGGTGTGAAGGGTGCATACGACAAGATAAGTAATCTTGCCAAGTTTAATCCACTTCAATTGTACAAAATACAAACCTGCTAAAAAACAAAAGAAAATAAAACATAAGTTTTTACATGCAACTTCTTTTTGTAGTTGAAAAAAAAATCTAAAGCTATTGTAAAGGCAAGAAATAGAACTTTTCATTGATATATTACATGACATATTTACGACAGGTTTAAGTTTCTAACTGTCCTAAAATGGTTAAAAAATCACTATCTACCAGCAAAAATGTAAAAAGCAGAAAAATCTAACCACTCTCACCGGCCAGACACCCCATATGCTGCTTAAAAGAGCATAGGGAAAGATATATTAAGGGGCCAGATGTTTTGAAATAGTCACTCTAAAATGTTGCTAGCTCTTAGACAGTGTTCAAATGCACTTACTTCTTTTCTCAAAGCCAATTAGTTGCACTAAAAGCAAGTAAAGTTATTTTAGATTTCACTTAAAAAAAATTGTATTGTGTGTAATTTATTTTACGGTGTCCTTGTTTCAATTACTGGTTCCATAAAGCTTAAAGCAGTATTATACATTTTTTTTCTTTTTAAGATTCTTGAAAATCAGTATACTGTCAAATATCTAATATTCATCTCATTTCTGTTTCAGTGAATCTTCTACTGCTTCTGCCATGGTTGCATAAATGTAATATATAAATAAAGTTTTTGGCAAGAAATGTCTTGTTTATTGCTTAATCATTCATGTTTCTTCAATTTACAAACTTTTAAAGACAGAGATATTCTTTATTGAAATAACTAGTTCAATGTTTATTATGTGCTAAAATTATTAAAAAAAATCACTAAAACAATTGTTGAAAGACCCAAAGTGAAAGACGTTAAGGTTATTGTTGCGTAAAAATCCTCTTTACAGCCGACAGGTACTGTAAAATCTTGACTGCTAACCTGAAAGAAAAGTAAAACTTTTTCTCAATATTAAAAGTTTCAAAATCTTATTTAACATTATTCATTTAAAAGCCAAATCTACAAGTGCAATGGTTCATAACAGTAGAATTTCTTGTAATTATAGCTTTTAATCTGCAAGGTGTTCACTTTTATTTCTTAGTTCGTTTATTTTAAAAGCTTAAAGACAGCAAATAACCTGGACAAATTTAAAAGTGTGCTGTATTTAATTTGGATCTATTTTTCTGTATAATTTCAAGAAATTCATACTTAAGTTCTTGGTTGATTAAAACTCATTTATTAGTAGTACAAGAAAATGATTGCTTAAGATGCTTTTTTTTTTTTTTTTTCAAAAAGTTTTTTTTTTTCATGAGAAAAAGGCGCAAAGTTTATTGGTCATTCTATTCTTAATGACCAATATATATGCTGCTTCATATTGCTTTTTAAAATTCAGAGCCAGGAGTCTTAAAGTGAGTTAAATATGACTCATTTTTCTGGGAAAGCTGTGGTTAAGACATTAATGAAACTTATGTTTCTGTTCATCTGAATTAGTTTGCAGCTTTAACATATGTTAAATAACTGGCCACAGATAATTATTAAGTCATAAACTGCTTAAAACTTTTAACGAGTCATTTTTATTAGTTTTTGATATGAAAATGATCTTGATTTGGATCATCCTATTATTTTCTTCTTACTTTTTAGTACAGTGCCTTTTTTTTTAATTGAAAAAGCAAAAAAAGTTAACAGACTAAAAATTTTGAGATTCAAATTGTTTGCTCTAAGTAAGACATGCTATTGTATAATACGCTTAAGCAGGAGAAAGTGTCAAACCTAAGAGCTATGCAGTTCTTCTCTGCCGAGTGGTATGGAATAATGTGACTTGAAACCAAGTTGCTATTTTTTCTGCACATTTGGATGCTTAAGATGAAAAGCAGTGACAGACGAAAATAAAAAATTCAAGCAACTGGTAAAAGTAGATTCAAATTAAATATTTAAAAGATTTTCTTTGTTATACAGGGATGAAAATATTCAGCGGTTCCGTTAATTTTCCGCTTTTTGTTTTTATTCTTTCTTTGCGCGATCTAAAAATTAATGTTGCATCAAGTTAAGAAAAAAACCCACTCAATATTAGTAGAGGTTGAAATTACTTCAAGCTTATAAACTTTTTAGGATGCAGCAGGATTAACATACAGTTATTAGCTATACTATGTACTCTATTTTGGCATGCCGCCAAAAACATAAGTTTCAGTGTAGAAGGCAAAAATATTAGAGATTTCAGTCAAAAATCGTGAAAATTATTTTGATCTTCAAAAATTTATCAAAAAAACTAAGACTATACAGTATTATGCAATATACATACAATATTAGAGAACTAATTTTTTAGATATGTGTCTAATTCATGTACAATTATACCCCCCCCCCCCTCACTTTTTTATTTGTTTTTACATCATTGTGGATGAATTGAAAATAGATAGGGAGAAATTTTAAGAATAATTATAAATACTTTCAATTTACCATTTAAATTTTTAGCTGTGCATTTTTTTCTCTTTCTTGACTTAAAGCTGTTTTCATCCCTGGTTACAAATGACAATATTATAGGGCGGGACTGTTTAGCAGATTTACTTTCAATGGATAAAACTTCTTCACACATTGACTGCTGAGTTACAAGATAAGTCGTAGTATGTGAGCTTAGCAAATAGAGTCTACTACTGTCTGATCTTATTGGGTAAAACCTTTCCTGTATTTACGCATGCGTCAGGGCTTCTCTGATTTACCGAAATGGAGTGATATGCGAGATAACAAGGGGAAGAATAATAAGCATTTTGAGCTGTATCAAACAACTTAGAACAATGTTAAAATATCAAACACATATTTAGTTGAATATATTAGAGAGGACAGCTAAAACTAAATTCTAATCCAAAGTTTTTTAAATTGAAAACTTCGGAAAGTTCCCACTCTCAACCCATTACCCCTTTTTTAAGTGGAATGGTTCTTGAGTGCTAGGCGCGGCTTTCATCGGACGTACAGTAGCTTGTAATTCCTGGATTTACTTTTTTTATACGTATTCAAGTATTTATCATAATCAATAATTTTTTGTGATTTTAGGAAGGAATTTTGGAATTTGGTGCTCTCCTGGAAAAATTAGACAATTTTGGTCTTGTCAAGGACGCTAGTAATCAGGCTTCTGAGAGGAGCTTAAGCGCCTGTGCTCCCCCCGTAGGAGCGCCACTGTTACAAACCCATACGGAATAGATGAAAGAAGATTTCAAGCTTTCCACCAATTATTTCCGAGTTTGATTTTTTTTTTTCACTACCTAACCACTGGTCTAAGAAAGGTAAAACATGTTACTTTTTAATCACATTATTTAACCCAGTCACCATCACAAGATCTATAGCAATACTTTTTGCACCTTTGAGTTTTATTTACAATCCCTAAAACTACAAGGGAAAGTTTCTGATCTGTCGATATTACTGCAAATCAAAATTCCTCTCGATATGAGGATTTTTCATGGTGCACTGAAGAGTAACGCACATATCACTTGAGAATAATATAACCATTGAGCTCCAATACAATAGAGGAGTGAACTTCGGTCCATTTCTTGCTCAAAATAGTATGGTAAACAGATTGCTCTTTTCAGATTTTAACTTCAGTTTTATTCTGTTAAACGATTGGCCAAGCATTTGGCGAGTCATTAATCTGCTCAGTTTAGTATAGCAAAGTAGCGATCTGTTTCCAATTCTAAGAGATGCACTATTATGCTAAAAATGTTGTCATACTCAACTGGATATTCAGACTTCGAACTTCAACTCGAGAAATTATCTCTCGCTCCTCTTAGTATTATAGCTAACGTGTACAACATTGTTAAACAGAATTAAGAATCAAATGCTGAAACAATTTAAAAAAGTCTTACTTGAAGAGCTTCTACCATACTCCAGGAATTCTTTGGTAGGCTGCATTTGTCGGTCTCGTTATCTATGAATTTTTAAAAAATAACAGAACATTCATTGTCATTAACACACATTTTGCATAATGCGAACGACTCTACTTGAATTTAGCATGTACCAAATTCAATAGGTGATTGGATAAGGACTAAGAACTTACTAACACAATAGAGTCACAAAAATATGCTAAATGATGTGCTAAAAACATATTCCTAACCAGTGGTCGGAAGTTACGCGCTACAAGTAGTGAAACTACTGTAGTTGCTACAATTTTTAGTAGTTGTAGTGTAGAGCACTACTTTTTAAAAAAAGTAGAGTAGTGAGTAGTGCGATACAAAAAAATAGTAGTTTGTAACGATTTCTGGAAACTACTTTTAAATTAAAAAATAATAATAAATAAATAAAACATTTTTTAAAAAAAGAAGGAAAAAAACAAGGTTTAATTGACTCTGACTGGTGCTACAGTAGCGGACGCAATGAGAAATAAGAACCATTAAAACATGAGCTGACCTATAGATACATCATTTTGATAAAATATATTCTATCTGTTCGATGTTATTGGTTTATTTGGCATCATAATTTTTATATTCCTTCAAATAATTTTCATGTTCCTAAATATTCAATGGCAAAAAATTAAGAAAAAAGACTGAAGGTTGAATTCTTTCAACTTTTGAATCCTGTCTTGTGGCGAATATTCGTAAAAATTAAAAAAAAAAAAAACAAACTAAAAAGGCGATTTTAGCGAAAAAAAGGAACAAAAAAGAAAAGTAACAAATAAATTCAAAGACAATTTCTAGTTCTATTCCACGTTCAAATGAGTTAATTTATTAATGTAAAACACTTCTGGAATTTTTTCGATCAATCTTCAAACGGTGTATGATTCTTATTTATTTTTTAAAAAGTACCGAAGTAGCAACTACAATTCAAAAGTAGTTTGTAGTCGCTACATTTAAAAAAAAGTGGTTGTAGTTAACTACATTTATAGCAATGTAGTTGTAGTTCGCTACAAAAGAAATGTAGTTCTTCCAACCACTGTTCCAAACTACTTGTTGCATACTTATTCTATTTCTATGAGTTTATCAGATACAGATTTACAAATATATTTACACATATTATTCCTGGCCATTAAAATCATAGTTACTAAAAAGACTTACCATGAAAAATGAATTTGAGTGTTGGCACGTTCATTTTAACAGGTGCATTTTCTCCAAATTTTTTGCAGTAATGTGGTTCTTGATACCTTGTATGAATTGGTAGAGAAATTCGATGGAAGTTGTTATGAGAAGTGTTGCATAATTCTATGTAAAATGATTGAGCAAAATAGTTTGGGGCTTCTGCATTAATAAACTTGAATGGAACCTCAATCTAAAAAAAAAAAAAAAATAAATGAACCAGTTGTTTGATTGGCATATTTATATGTGCATTGACAAATACTAAAGGCACTTCATATTTCTTCCACACATTTAAATTATTAGAAAAAGGTATGTAATTTTAAAAATCACTCTTTTTAACAAAAAATAATTGAAGATAGGTGAGCGAACAAAGGATAATGCACAGATTCAATGCATTATCTGTACTTTTTTTCATTTTGAGGGGGGAGGGAGAAATATTTTATTGATCAATATTTAAAAATCATTGAGGAAAAAACAAATTCATTGGAGATAGATCTTAATCACTGTTGAAAAGAGAAAAGAAATTTTTTTTTTGTGCATTTAAAATTTTTACAGATAATATTAATTACAAACTTGGAACATTTTTACACAGGCTACTATGAATCCAAGAATGGAAAAATTTTATTTATACACTGTTAGTCAGAATTTAACTCTTCTTACATTGGAAGCATAACAGATTTTTCAGCAAAATAAAAGTACTTTCCAGAACATTTTGTATTCACTAATATTTTTAACCCCCAACACACAAAGGGTTATGTGTTTGATCTGTATCTGTCTGCGGCACTTTGCAGCCTAAAAGGATGGACCAATTTTGAAATTTTTTTGTTCGTAAGGAGTTGATCGAGAGTGTTCTTATCTAGATTGCGTCTTTGGATGGTATTAATTAACGAGGATATTAATTAAAAACCTTTGAAAGGTTTTTCGGGATTTTAGCAGTGAAAACATACTTTAAAACTTAAAAAAATAGCACCAAATGAAAGAAAAAAAATTTCTGCATCTGATACGGTGTAATTGCATCTTCCGTGTTCTATAGAAAGCAAGTTATAGCGATTTTTAGCAAATGCAGCTTAGCCTTTGTTCACGCGATCGGAACCGTTGTCATTGTTGGCAGACAAGGAAAGCAAACTCTTATACAGTGCGTCGCAAAAGTTTAAGCACGATGCAAATTTTTGAATAAAAAGAAATCTTTTCAGCAGAATGCTTTCATATTTATACTGTAAGTGGCTACTATGATCCTAATTAAGTGTTTGAAGTTTTGAAAAATATAACCGCAACGAAAATCAGAAAATACAAAAGATATTTTTTTGGCTGTCGCAAAAGTTTATGCACAGATCAGATTTTATGCAAATATCTCTTGAAACGTGATGCGTGAAGAACCAGTGCGGTTCTTTCGAACGAGTTATATAGTGTAGCAATGGCTTTAAGTGTTATCAAGATGCCGAAGTCACTACAGTTCTCGTTTGAAGAAGTTGTGAAACTCTGGAAGCTGAAAGCAGAACGTAACTGTGTTATGCAAATTTCAGTGATTTTAAATCGATCTAAACGTGGTATTTATAATGTTCTGAAACGTAGAAATCAATTTAAACCTGCGTTTCGCTCAGGAAGACCGAGAAAAACTACCTCTCGTGAGGATAGAAGAATTAAAAAACTGGCCTTAACTGAAAATTTGTCACTTAATCAAATAAAAACTAGACTTGTAACAAAATTATCACGTGATACCATAAACAGACGAATAAAAGAATCAGGATTTATCAAAAAACAAAAGTTAGCTTTCAAACCTTTTCTGAAAAAGTGTCACAAACAAGCAAGACTGCAGTGGGCAAAGCATCATATGCATTATAGTGACGAATGGATTACTGTTGTGTTCTCTGATGAAAAAAAATGGAATTTAAACGGTCCAGATGGGTTCTCATACTACTGGCGTGACTTGAGGAAAAATCCGAAGTGCGTATTCAGCAGGTAACATGGTGGTGGCTCAGTCATGGTATGGGGCGCTTTTTGCTTCAACGGACAAACTTCTCTTAGCTTTCTAAAGGGTAGACAAAATTCAGAAAGGTATCAAGATACCCTGAGAAAGCATTGGTTACCATTTGGCGAAGTCCTAGGTGGTCCTGATTGGATTTTTTGGCTTCAATACACAATTCCCGTAGTACGAAAGAATGGCTTGCTTCTCAAAATATTAGTGTAATCAACTGGCTAGCACTCAGCCCGGATCTAAATCCTATAGAAAACATCTGGGGAATTCTCGCACGTGACGTATACCAGAATGGGAAGCAGTATTGCTCTGTTCAAGAGCTTAAATCTGCAATCGATGAAGCCTGGTACAGACTAACTCCCGAAACCTTCCTTAATCTTGTGCTATCGATGAAAAATCGCATATTCGAACTCATCAGATGCGACGGTAACACCATAGACTACTAAAAGATTTTAATGCTTTTTAAAATATATATATTCCGTTTTTGTGCTTAAACTTTTGCGACAGCAAAATTTTGATTTTATCATGTAATCGTATTTTAATTTCTATGAATTGTTTCCAAATTCGAAACATGGATTTGTAAGCTGTTTGTTTAATTACAGTAAAAATTTCAAAGCTTTTTGGTGTATACTTTTCGTCTTATCAAAAGATTTCGGTTGTGCTTAAACTTTTGCGACGCACTGTAATTTATTAAATAGTTTATTAGTTTCTAGTTTCTATTTTTTAACAAATAAAAAACTTGTAATTGATTTCAATTTTCCCTCTTGATTCCGGTTTTGTTGACAAGCAAATTTTATTAGTCGGGGGTTTTTCAAATTTTTAGTTTGAGTTTTAATAATTAGCCTTGGGATTATTGTTGTGAAACTGAGTTCACCTGTATTTCTGCTAAACAATTAAATAATGATTTTTATCTAGACTGCTTGCTTATAGATAGATAAGCTGTTTTATTAAAATTATTGATGCTACCTGGGAAAGGTTGGTCAAGTCTCAATAATTCGCAGTTCCAAGCGACCAGCTAGAAGCTTCAAGTTATAGAAAATTCCCACATTTTTCTCAGTTTGAGACCCAATGAAATCTTTGATATAAAGGAATATTCAAGTTATAAAGCATTGAGACTCAACTGAATACAAAGTGTTCCATTTTAACTTGCATGACTCTTATTTTCTCAACTATTCATTCTAGATTCATACTTCTAGTTGTAAAAATGCTCAAAATGAGGTGCAGTGTTAAGATGTTAGAATCGAAAAAAAAGTTCGTTAAAAATATGACTTCTAACTTTTTATACTCTCCAGATCCCCTAACTTATGTTTAGGAAAAGAATCTCCATTTTAAAATAATTCTAGCAATTTTTATTTTGAAGGATTTGCAGTTTAAACTAGGTGATATTCGAGTTCCAAGTGTTACGATCCCTTTCAGGAAACGAGAGCAGAACATATCACCTTAGGAGTAGAATAACCAGTTCTCATTCTTCTGCAGTACATTTTTTCCCAAAACATGTTATTGACAGCGAGTGTAAAGTAGTGTAAGTCACAAAATTTTGCGTTTCTTATCTCGGTGAACATTGGTCGCACTAAGGTTAAGCTTTTTGTGTTGGTTTTTTTTCCCAATGCTCTTGATTTCCTTAAAGTATGAATCATCCAAGGATGCATACAGGGGTGATTGTGTTCCGGTATTTTCACGATCGATTCCGGTATTTTCATGTTCGAAAATACCGGAAATAAAATATTTTTAATTATGCTTTTATCTTCCCACCTTCGGTATTTTTTTTTTTGCTTTTTCGAATTTTCGGTGATTTTACCGATAATTATAAATAATATTCATCTAATAGAAATGTTAAGATGCCATTCTATTTTTTTACTTAATAAATTGTTTTATTTGCACCTTTGGTGATTTTGATGCCTTCATTAAAAAAAATGCAATCGATTTGCATCCGATACAAAAATCGATTTTTTCTCATGTTTGATGCTTATTAGCCTTAGCTAGGAGACAATTAAATGAAATACTTTTTATTTTCATTAAAATATCATACATTTAAAATTTTCGAGCGTGTCCTTTATAAAAATCGAAATATCAAAAATTTTAAATTTGAAGCTCTGATTTAATTTTATTTTTGCTTCAATTTTGTGGATAGTAAAAATAATATGTTCATGGAGCTTTTAATTATAAATCTGAAGTAAGTTTATTTGAATTTTTTTATATGCCATTTTCATACTTTTAACGCCTTAATTTTGAAAATTGCGATCTCTTTACATCTGCTGCAAGAATCAGATACTTCTCATTTTCGATGCTTGCTATTCCTTGTTGAAAGGCAAACAATTAACATTTCTTTTTATTTTAATTTATAGTCATTAAAATAAGAGTTTTAAGCAAAATTTCTTGCCAGGGATGAAAATCTTTTGCGGATCAGCGATTTTCCGCTCTTTTTATTTTTTCTTTCTTTCCACGATCTAAAAGTTAATGTTGCATCATGTTTAGAAAAAAATATATGTTTTCATTTATTGTTAAAATAAAGCATGAAATAAGTTGATTTAAAGTAGTAGAGGTTGAAATTACAACCAACTTCTAAAATAATGGAAACGTTTTTAGGATGCAGCAGGATTGAAATCTTAAAGATGAAATGCAATTATTGGCGTACACTATTCTGGCATGCTGCCAAAAACATTAGTTTCGGTGGTAGGAGGTAGAAATTAAGAAAGTTCAGCTGAAATATTCGAGATTTTAGTAAAAATAATGGGGAAAATTACTTCGATCTTTGAAATTTATCAAAATAACAAAAAGACCATGCAATATTAATTAGAGAATTCATTTCTCGAGATACAAGTGTCTAATTCAGTTAAAGTTACACCCCCCCCTCCCCCAACCCATTTTTTTTTAATTTCTGCATTGTTTTGTATGGCTTAAAAGGATAGAAATAGGAAATGAGCAAAAAAAGTTTTAAAAATAAATAAAAAGCCTTCAATCTTCCATTTTTACGTTCGATTTCACGGTAGAAATTAAGAGGAAATTTAGCATAATATTAAAAAAAATTACCCAAACATTGAGCCGCACATTTTTTCCTCTTTTTTGACTTTGAGCTGTTTTCATTCCTGTCATACTCTTTAAGAGTGTCAAATGTCAAAACCTTAAATGCTGAATCTCTGGCTAAATTTTATTTTTGTTTCAACTATTTAAGTTTTTTAACACATACATAAATATCTTTAAATAGTATTTCACTTCAGTATTAATAAATATAAAGTCTTTGACTCTCAGATCATATTGCATTGATTAGGAGATTTATAGGTGTTGCATATAGATAAATCCTAGATTTTTAGTAACAAATGCAGTTATCATTACTTTATAAATATTTTCGCAAAGTAAACAGTAATTCTCTTAGACTTTTACTTTGTCCTAAAAACATTTTTTGGAGATAATTTAAGACACCAGCTCAAAAGTAACTTTATTACTCATTTAAAATTTAATTAAATGTATGCACAATATTTTGACTAAAAACTATTTGCAACTATTCGAAAACAAATGTTACTAGTTTGTTTATGAAAAACAATTATTATACATGTATAATTATAAAATTAGGTGTACTTAAGTAATAGGGGCCTTGGTTTAAAAAAAAAAGCCCCCCCCCCAGGGACGTCATTGCAAGTTTTTCCAGGGGGGCAAAGGGTTCAAACTCAATGCAATTTCATCGGAAAACATCAAAAGCTACGCCCACTTATATGTAAATACATTGATTTCTCAAAGTCAGGGGGGGCAATTGACCCCCCTGCCCCCCTAAATGGCGCTCCTGCCCCCCCCCACACACACACACACATTTTCTCTTTAAAACTTTCAGGTATTTTTTCATGAACTCACAATCACCCCTGGATGCATATAAAAAGTTACATTTTGTATTTTTTGATTGATTTTTTTTAAACTTCAAACTTTTAGAATTTTACTCTGCACTTCATTTTGAGCATTTCTGCTATTGGAAGTATGCATCTACGATGACCGTGACGAAAATAAAGGTTATGCAAGTAAAAAGGGAACATTGTATATTCATCAATTTGAGTTTTAAATGAAGATTGCATGGAAGAAAGGCAAATTGTCTGTTTTTTTCGACTACAAGCAAAACTTCTTGCAACAATCTTAACGGATCTTGATATCGTATTGACGGCGTCAAGATTGCGTATTTAATCTTGCATAAAGATTTATAAAAATCTTTATGAAATCTTATATATATCCTGACATATCAATATTGATTTCGTCTTCAAATATCAAGATTGCATAAATCTTGTCAGTGTCAGATGCTCTTGATATCTCATTGTCGCCGTAAAGATCATTATCGCGCACAATAGAAGAGAGGCGCATGCGCGCAGTTTTACACCCAGCATTCCGTTTTTTTTCCTTCTTCAAAGCGAAGCGAGCGCTGCACGTGGATACGATTTAGGCTATGTTAAAATTTGGTTGCTTCATTGTTGTGTACAATATTATAGTTTTAGAGTTATTTATTTATGGTCCTATTACTGCATTTATTCAATGACTTGGTGCTATACAATCTATATTGCGACTAATTAGCGATCAACTGCAGAAATGAGTGACAATAAAGATTTTCGTTCCTAAACGTGGCTGACAACAAGGGATTACGTGCAAAGATTTTATCATACTGACTCTTCAAGCTCACGAGTTAAGTAAATTTTATTCATTAACTATTTATGTTATTCTTTAAGATAAATTGATTTTTTGTCTAAACAGTATTTTTAAAGCTGACATCTATCTAGAATGTAACTTGAATTTTTTGTTGATTAATGCTCCTCGGTGCAATTAATGCTCCTCAATTAATCCTAACTAGGCATTTTATGTCTTTGTAGTACTAAAAGAATCATAAATTTTAAAATAAATCAAATATTGCACCATATTTTTATCAAGCCCACTTCTATTAAGCATAAATAATAATAATAATAAGAAGAAAAGAATTAATATTGATTGCAAAAAAAATTCAATTAAAATAAATTAAAAAAAAATTTCTATCAAAATAAATTAAGCTATAACTAAGTGTTTAACACTTTTTTGAAGTCTACAAACTAAAATGAAACATCAGATTTCAGATGCAAAGTTTAATTTGAAGTTAATGTAGACATTTTCATTAAATACAATTAAATCGCAATTAGAATAAACAAAAATATCTTCATATGAATTTCCGATCATGTGTCAGCCTTAAAAAAATTCCTCAGTTAGAAAAATAATCAATAGTGAAGAATAACAGAAATAGTTTAAGAATGAAATTTAATTCGTAAATTTGAAGTGAAAATAACAAATAAATAAAACTCCTTGCATACAGATTGTCACGACAAGAAAATGTCAAGATCTTGATATTTTCTTGTTATAAAAATCGTTATGTAAGATTACAAAAGCAATCTCATCTAGCATAGTGATTGTCATGACAAGAAAATTTTAAGGTCTAGATATTTTCTTGTTGTAACAATCTTTATGCAAGATTGCAATAACAACCTATCTTGTTATTTTCTTGATATTAGTTTG